>JABFQD010001739.1:0-17270 GCA_022817045.1 Psix sp. ZL-2020 | reverse complement strand
TGCACGTTTCATAAATAACTTTTTAAATTAAAAAATGTATTGTTTATCCTGTTAGTTGGATTTGCTGTGCACGAGACGTCAAGAAGTGGTATACAATTTACTGGATTGGCCAACGAAAGTTTCGGCTCGACTGGTCGTAGTGACTATTGCGAACACCATGGACTTGCCAGAAAAGATTCTCTTGAAACGAGTGAACTCCCGATTGGGCATGACTCGGTTAACATTCGAGCCGTACAATTACAGACAGTTGCAGCAAATAGTCATGTCGAGATTGAAAAGCTCCGGCACCTTCCAAGATGAAGCAATCGAACTGATCTCCAGGTAGGATTCGTTTCAATCTAACTCAATACTTCAACCTTTTGCAAAAGTTCACATCAGCATAAAAGTCATATTTTAATCATCTCCAAAATCCAACGTTGCAATCCAAGACGGCGCAGCTGTCGTATTCCAAATTTAAAATGGACAAATTTTATTCCACGCAATTGACAGTGAATTTTGTTGGTTTATGCAGAAAAATCGCCTCAGTATCAGGCGACGCGCGACGGGCGCTGGACATATGTCGACGAGCTACTGAGATTACCGAGAACAACGGACGGCAAGTCGTGTCGATTCCGGATGTGACCGCTGCACTCAACGAGATGAATGCAAACCCGAGAATCCAGGCGATCCGACACTGTTCGACGTACGAGCGAATTTTCCTGCAGTCGACTGTGAGCGAAATGAGACGCAAGGGCGTCGATGAAGTTGATTTTCAGCGAGTCTACACACAGTTTCAGACCATGTGCAGAATGGATGGTACGAGACAGAAAGTTGTATTATTTTATTGCGAACCATTACTTTTAATGACAAAAGAAATATAGTTTTACAAATATGTAATTTGAAAAAATGAAAACTGCATGTCAGAAGCTTTTTGCTAAATCATGATAAATTGTCTTTGAAGCAGAGTTTATGATTCGAAAGCATTTTCTTTTTTGCACAAATATTATCACAGAAATTTCAAATTAAAAACATTTATATGTTATAAATTATTAAATGTTATTTGAAACGTCCAAATGAATGATTTTTTTTATTATTTAATGTTGCAATTACAAATGTTGATATTTGAAATTTATATTAAAATCAACTGAAATGTATCAGTTTAAATTTAAATTCTGTATACTATTAAGAAAAACGCTCAAAAGACATATTAAAACTACCATTTAGTACGAGTTGTTTCAGATCATCATAAAACATAAATTTTATTCTTACGAATATGAAGAAACACATAAAGAGAAATACTATTATTAGTATTAAAAGAAATTTGAACCACGTTACATTACCATAAAATGACCATGCTTCACTATAAAAAATATTGACAAATATTCAAAGACAAAAACTACATTTTTTAAAATAATTGTTATCAATTTATTTAGTAATATATGTTATAACATAAAACAGTAACAAACTGAATATAAGAATGTATAAATCAAGTTTGTTTGCAAAAGTCGTCGAGTTCATATTTTCATATGTTTATATAAAAACGGAAAATAAATCTATTTGTTCCGAGTGAGTTAGTTTTATAGAGTATATTAAAAAAAACAAAAGTTGATATGACTGGTAAAAGATAGGTTGACATTTTGATCTGTATTATCTAAAAATTGGATTCTGTATTTTTAGGTTTAAAAGTACCAAACGTAACAATTACTTTGGGAATATGCGCAAGGCTGGGATCGAGCAGGTTGCTGGTAACGGAACATTCAAGAGCCGATATATATCAAAAGATTTTATTAAACGTAGGTTCAGACGACGTTTCATTCGCCACACAGAAGAAGAACCTTCCAGAATAGTCGCACATCACTCTCATAATCATGCCACTCTTATTTGCGTCGTTTCTTTTCTTGTTGTCGCGCTACTTGTACGCTTATTTACAAAACGATTACCATACATCTATCGGTGTCGGGAACAAGAAAAGAAGGGAACAACTGATAACAAATGATTACGTCTAATGTGAATGAATGTATTTTATTTATCGCACGAGAAGACAGCGCAACGCCGCTTGCAATGAGCTGTCGATCAATTGTACGCTTCGATTTTGATGATT
This sequence comes from Psix sp. ZL-2020, assembly GCA_022817045.1. Classification (NCBI taxonomy): domain Eukaryota; kingdom Metazoa; phylum Arthropoda; class Insecta; order Hymenoptera; family Scelionidae; genus Psix; species Psix sp. ZL-2020. The sequence goes on along the minus strand of JABFQD010001739.1, from coordinate 15,190 downwards.
TTTATTTCGACAAAATAAACGGCTCTTTTTGAGCGAAACGATTCGACGAGAGTTTTGCAAAACAGCGGCGCGCCGCTGGCGACCACTCGGCACTGTACTTTCTCAACCACGCAGTATCTTTTATTCATTTCTCGGCGGTCTTGATAAGCGTATTAGGCTAATTCCGCTTTATCGTCTGTCGTTTCATTTTAGTGTCTTACAAACTAAATCCTGTAGGTAGACAGAAATTCATTATTCTCAAGTGAAGACGACTTCTCAAATGTTTGATTAGGCAAATTAAATTTAAATGACATCGATCGCGGGACGCCGCTTTTAACGTTTGTTTTATTCTTGCTTTATTTTGCCTTTTATTACTCCGCGGTCGGATCTTCAACAATGGATTCCGAGCACTTGAAACGCGACAAGTAAAAAAGGTGGAAAGAAATGTGCGCTTGCCGTTCACATAATTTATTTGCAATGTAAACAGCTGGTCATCTCGATTTAATTTTATATCGCGAATAACTTGATGTAATCGAACGTCGAACTTAATTGTTTCGGGCGTCTCGCGAGAGCTCGATGATTCGCACGGCAATTGGCAGTCTTTTGAAGTCAGTTCTGTCAGCTGAAAGGCTCGTTGGAGAATCGATATTAGCCGTCTGTTCGAGTTTCGCCGGTGCTCAAACGCAAGCATTTCAGCGCCGACGAAACAAACGTAACCACCACGACGTTACATTTGTCAAAACACATCATTTGCGTCGCGCAAATCCAACGTTAAGCTGCAATGCAGCAGGATATTCGCGTGAAAACTACACCCTAAGGTACGCTCGCGATTTTGCTGCGAATTTTTATTTCCTCAAAGAAACAGCTACGCCGCGCGCGTTTCTTTCCAGCAAAAGTAGACGCTCGCCGAAATGCATTAGGAATTTAACTTTATCGCACGATAACAGGCCAGATGAGTTATTTAAACAATTTCGCCTGCGTTTTTTAAAGCCTACTCTTACTGTTGCAGCCAATTTAGATTTAGTTTGCATGTCGAACTACTCAGAGAAGAAACAGAATCAAATGAAATAGTTGCATCGAGGGAATGTTTTTATTTGGATTTGCATCATTTTTTATCGACCCGGAAATAAGTTACAGTATTGATTTCAAATTTTTCAACTGCTGCAGAGCGAATTCGGTGATTAGAATCTTTGCAAATAGTAAAAATAGTTTTACATAAAGAGCCGTGTAAAAAAGATTATACACGTTTGCGTTTATGGCGCATCTATAAATTTTTAGCTCGGGCATTCGTTTCGGTATTATCATAATATTGTAATATCACTTTATTAAAAATCAATTTCAACCGCGTAATGGTTTATTCTTGTGAGTATTTTTAGAATTATGAAATATCTCATATGACAATGTGAAATCGAGATCCAGAAGAGGAGTTTTTAATCCTGCATTTTATTATTTGTTTCACATACATGTTTTCGTTTTGATTTCTATTTGAAACTCAGCTGCTTTTTTGTCTTTAAATATCTTTATAACTAATATGGTATTATAAAATTGCAAAAATGAAACCGAATCACGTAAAAAAAGGATCCAATTATACCATTTGAAAATTCTGCAATATAACTTTTTCAAATTAAATACAATGCAGCAGAATGAAAAATGTGAATACTGATCAATAAAACTTATAAATAAAAGTGCAATTTTTATTAAAGTTTGCCAGAGATTTTAATTATAAATGTATAACTGGACGTGCTGGTTAATTAAATACTCATTTTTATTCTATGCTTAAATTGAAATTAATAGTATGATACGTTTTATTAATATCGATATTCTCATTACTCAAACGCAAATAATAAAAATGGAATCAAATCAAACATTCGCGTCCTAACCGACAATATATTTTTATTATAATTAAGTCGAACTCCGCATTTTTGAAACCTCTTCTCTGGTAATTGAATCTATTTCCGACAGGGAGACAGAACTCATAATTCCGAAATTTATTGGATAATAACATTGACTATCCAAAGTTTTAATATCGATTCTCCAAATAGGAATGAATATTAAAATAGCTTCATTTGCTCAAACGCAAAAAATTGTTCTGATATAAATGATAATTATTTCTGTCGTTGAGATACATATTTCAAAAGTTGAAATTATTAATATATAGTCATAAGGTGTCAGCCGTCTCTTGATGAACTTTGAGCTGTGCAAATTTCTGTGACAGACGTTCTAATTTAATAAGGGAGAGCAGTCTTGTGAATTAATTGCGATGCGATACAAAACAAATGTTGAGTAGAAAAAGTGTCTAATCTTTTTAATTAAAGCTCAACTCAGCGAAAAAGTTGCAACGAAACGATTAATCTCCGAAGAATAACACATAAGCTAATCCGTAATTGAACAAATGTTGTTGTAATTATTTGAACATTCGTTACATCAACATTTTGAGTGGTCTAAAAAAATAACGAATAACTCGACTAGTCTGTCTAGCGTTGTTAAACTCGATTGATATCCAAGTTGGAAAGGCGTTGATACAACATTAAGAGATTATAAATACAAATATTGTAAAAACTTATGTGTTCTCTTGGAAGAGAGATCTCCGAAAAGGCTGAAAACACTTCATCAGCTGTAAACGTTTGTGTTTAAAAAATGATTTATCAACAACAAGTCCTTTACAAAATCGAGGTATAAAATGAAGTACAGTCGTCGGGGACGAAAGAACGTGGGAATTTGTTTGCGGGAAAGTTTCGTTGACAGCGCCTTTTTGTACACGAAGCGCCTTCGAAAGAAAGCTTAGGTTTTGATAATAAGACTTAAGTTTGTGATTGTTTAGTTCGTCTCGGTAAAATCATTATCGCTTGATATCGTATAAAGAGATGACTACGTTTTCGTACAAATCAACCGCATATGCCCATCGCGAATACTTAAAGCATCGTATATAATTTCATATTTGTATAGTATAAAATAACTAACGCAGCTAGCAGTGCGAGGTCGATTCATTCGCAGGTGTCATAAATGCAAATGTGTCTATCACGAGCGAGTGAGCGGAAAAAAGGGATGCAAATTGTTTATAGCGTTTCATTTTTCAGACACTTTTTTGATTCGAATTCGCAATAAGAACAATGTGCTGACACGACGGCAAACATGTAGCAGGCGGACGTTCAAATGTGATGTCTCAGCAAACCCCTTTTTCTCGTGTCGCTTTAAAGAGAACAAACGCCGAGGAAATTTTCATGCGAGCTCCTTTAGCAAATTTTTGTTCTTTGCCCAGGACAAAGAGCGACGAAATGTCTCATATTGAAATATAATACCGTTATTCCAGAAGGGCGCTCGATAGTAAATCCTTCTCGAAACATTCGGCTTAATTTGTTTCGCTGCGCGACAGCTAAATGAAGAACGGTAATTTCGACCTCTCAAAATCGCTTCGCGATAGCCGACCTGATTATCCGCGCGTGCGAATGAATCAACTTCGCAGCGTTACAAAGAAATCTAATTGCGTCTCATCATTATTATCATATAGTCGTATGTGTAATATATCTCGAACGCTACTCAGTGAAGTACGCTTAAGTGCCATGAAACAGTTAAATTAATACGAGCAGTAACTGCTGTAATGATCAGTTTATAAAATGCACGTATCGTGTTAAGTGTAAATGTTCACATAAGTTGGAGCATTAACACAAGAGTGCTATACCCTGTACATTGCGGTCAGGCTTGCAGTTACGTTTTCAACGATAACGCCAAACACGCCGCACTCCGGGGTTCGCCTTTGCCCTGCGCACCCTCGATCAAATTAAATCATACAAGCAGTCCAGTTGAGATTCAACAAGCACGCGCTTTTATGTCCGCTCGTCATGTTTTGCCAAGAAGAAAGAAAGACAAAGAGAACGACTCCAAAGAAATGACCAAGTCGCGCGCAGCCCGCTACATTTTGCTCAGCTCTGTTTGTACCTTTTTTCAGCTCGACCGCTTCGCCGAGCTCAAATGAATGTACTCTCGTCAAAGTTCAAATTAGATTCGCTGTCCACGACAGATCGCTGGACAATCTTCCGTCTGACCCTTCCTGTACGCGAATTTCTACTCCTCCTCTGCTCACCCGCACGGTTTCTCCTATACTCTGCATTGCGAAAATGTGCTGCTGCCCCAGGCTAGCTCGCTTCTTTTCGACTTTAAATTTAACATAACTTGCGTCAACATCACAATTTAAATAGATGATTTTCAAACGCTGAGTTACCTTGTTTTTTGAAACATTTAGATTTTAACGAAAATGCACTCGAGTTGTATAAATTATTGATGTTTATTTCAGATTTGCAGAGGAGATCTAATCGGATCCATTTTATACTGAAATTGTGTATTATGAGAATGAACTCAGTATTAAGTAGTGCAGTCTTTAAACATGTCAGTCAATCGCAAAATAGAAATTTAAATTCTAAATATAAACTGCAATTTGCTTGTTCTCTTATATTTTCGTTTTATGATCGTTTAATGGAATATTTATAACAGCGTGTAATAGAATTCATTGATAATTTAATGTACATTGCTTCATGGCTGCAAAAATATTGATTATACTACTGAAAGTTGCACGATCATAAAGATTATACAATATTTTGCTGCAATTTAGCAATAGAGGAAATAAAATTCTGCAGTTGTCTGGTTGAGAACTATCAAAATATGTACGATCAACTATTGCAAAACGTCCACATCACAGAGAACCATATCACATACGCTGTTTAAAACTGCATACCGTTTGGAGAGCCATCTATCTAACTCTATTATTGGAATAATTCAAAAAAACAACCCCTATTCATTAGTATGGTGAAAACATGTCGACATGGTATTTAATTCTCTTTGTCTTTTCCTCTCCCGTCATACGAAAGACCGACCGAGTGTGCGAACGTAAAACCGGTGCGACACATTTGTGATTGCGTCGCTGCGTGAAAGTCACAATTTTGTTGAACGTTTGTCTCATCTCTTGTTAGGTAATCGAATACTACTTTGTACCATCTAGCTCTAACATTGATTTGTTTCGTGATGTATATTGCCTGTAATTATTTGCTCGTTAAGTATACGTCTTACTTCGTATCGCGATTACGAAGCAGCCGGAGACCCGGGAAGCCTCGTGCGCTTTCCAGGTCTCCGTGGCGCGTCGCTCGAATCCCCCTCGCTATGAAAAATAAAATCGATTGCGCCAAAAAATTTCTTCTCGCTGTGGTGTATAGATGCATGCGCTGCGCACTTTGAGCATATTCACGCGACCTTTCTGACCCTTTCCCCCCACGTGTGCCCTCTGTCGATTAATTTATGCAAATGAGGAGCCGCGCTGATGCTGCGAAGAACACACAGATTTGGCTTCCTTTCGCTCTTTCTTTGCCGTCGAAACTTTTTTCGGAGATGAATAATGATCGCGGTATTCAGAGCGCGCCTTTCGCGACCTCCTTAATGACTCCAATGAGATGAAAGAGCGCTGCTTTTATGGTGTGAAAATTGATCGCGAAATAGTGCCAGCGATATCAGTTTCAGAAAAACCGGTGACAATTCGGTTAAGGAAGTTTGACTAATTCCAATAATTACTAAATTAAGACGCCGATTGCCAACTTGAGATCCCTTATTATATGAAAAAGAGGCGGACTTTTTGAAAGGGAAATACTCAACGAAATTCAAATGCAATTGTTCCAAGGGCTTCAACATTGATCTCATATTTAATTAACGTCTCTTTAATTAATATCAACTTGGAATCAATTTTTGCGTCAGCACTTTTTAACGTTGAATCAACTTGCATGTTACCTAAGAGCAAGCGATCAATTTTTGCATATGTCGCATTCTGATTGTTTACCATTGCGAGATTTCGTTTGTAAGAATTAAAATTCACTGGAAAAATGCATATGCATGTGTGTGTCGCGCACATGCGTGTGTGCATATGAATGCGGGCACAGCCGGCTCCTCGTTAACGTTATTCAACTTTGAGGGAACAAAAGGTTTGTTCCTCGTGTTCCCAATTGCATCGGACACCTATGTACACAATCTGACATCCGCATACAATATTCTATCTCTTATTACATTCGCGATCACCTTAACACAAACTAGAATTTATTTATACGTATTTATATATTTATATGTATGTATAATCATATATTTATAGGTATTTTGTATAATTTATCATTGAGCACTGTTTATGTTCAGTCGCTGTTGGTCTACTGGGCTCACTCTAGCCCAGGTAGTTCATTTCGTGGAGCATCATCAGTTCGGTTCGATGCAATCTGTCACAACCTGTTTGTGGTTCTGTGTTCTTTCCATCTAACCAGTTTCTTTTTTCTTCTTTATATCTATTTATATATGCAACAATTCACGTTCATCTTATCATCTACATCCCGATTGCGTTTTAATTACAAGATCACACTCTAAAAACTAGCGCTACTCTCATGTCCCAAACTGACTTCATTTACACCATGAAAACATTTTCTTTTTTAGCATTCACAACAAAATAATAAAACATTTTTAATCACCCTAATTTTACTTATAAGACTTTTTCAACATTTTGAAAATGTGGAAAAATAATGAATTGTGCAAAAAATGAATTATTTATTGAACTAATTTTCAACGATTGCAATTATTATGTAAGTTCATTTCACCATTATAATGTGAAATATGACAAAATTGTAAAATTATTTTATTGATAATTTTAATTATAATATTGCATTACATTTTAGATCTGATGAAGGAATAATAAATTTCCGAAACGTCATTGTTCTGTTAATTCTATATATGTTCCCAACGGCAAATTATTTTGGAGAAGAAAACTCCATATTGATTCAATAAAATATATGAATTAGTTGTTACAAATTTGGTTCAAGCATACTTCCAATGATGTTTATTAAAAATTAAAATTGATTCATTATTACAGTTTGTATGATAAAAATGATTAAAAAGTAATTTGGTAAGGTTTCAACAAATTATTTTGCGGTGAAATAATGGCGTTGTTAATTAATGAATGGAATTTCGATGAATGAAAAATGTATAACGTCTTAAATTGTTTTTGAAAATAATTGACCTCGCTGAATTTTTTATTAAAAGTATCACAACCATGGCACTCATGTCTTTGGATAATATATTGTTTACGAAGTATAAGTATTATTAAGAAGTAATTATAAACTCTAATGAAATGCAGTTGTAGCATTTAATTTTAATTAAAAGTTTAAATAACTTATAAATAATTTGGCAAGCGTCTTTTTGTTTCATTTATTTTTCAATTAAAGATCCTGGCTAATATTATATTTTTCATTTGTTTCTTTCGAACCATATTTTGAGCGCGTTTGAAATTTTTACAATTTTTAATCATTCTTTTTTCTGAGTAGAAACCATAAAATAGTGTGCAAGTTCAATCATTTTTTGCTTCAACATGTTTGATGAGATTTCAAAGTTTGTACATTTTTTTTTATTTAGAATGAAATAAAGTTTGAAAATTGAAGTTTTGTTATAGTTTGAGTTGCGAATCCATTTAATTAAGATTTCTCTTTTGATTTGCAATAATTATAAAAATGGTCATTTGTTAAAATTCCTTTTTGTTTTCCATTCAAATTTCGCTTTTTCATTCGCTTTTCTGCTTTATTGTACAGACGTTTGTTTTGATAATTTAAGATAATTTTTTAAATCGTCTGATTTCATTACTTAAGATTAAAGACACGAACGATTAACATTTATATGAAATGTACTTTAGCCGCTGAGAGTTGAAGTGCACACTCAAAAAGTTAAATCAAGAATTATTGACAAGATATTTTAAATGAAATACCAGTTCCTTATGCTCAAAGAATGGTTATCAATTTTAATTATTTATATCTTGAAATGAAGAGCCAAGATCTTGAATCAAGATAAAAATTAAAATTCGAGTTAGAGCTTTGTTTACAATCAAAAAATACTTAGTTGAATTCACAAAAATTCAATGGATTGCAGAACTAAAAAATGTGTTTGTGTTTCGTTCAATTGAACGTTTGTTTCTGGATTCCAAATTATTTGGTGCGTTGAATTTGATTTACTGCGCCAATAAATTTTGGTTGATCTTACTAAAACTTAGCAGATACATCAAAGTAATATGAACCAATCATTCAGCAGGGGAAAAACGATCTTGCTTTTTACCTAAACAAGAACTTATAATTGAATTAGTTTAATGTCGCGAACAAAAAATAAGCTTAAAATTGTATTTTACATCTGAAACTAAAGTCAATTTTACATTATAATTGTTCGTAGTAAACAAAGATGATGAATATAAATTCAAAGATATATTCATAAACGAAATCGTAACAGATTAAATTTCGACGAATACAAAATGATGAAAAAATAGTTCTAAACAAATAGCTTGGCTTAAAATAAAATTAAGTTCTGAAGCTCAAGTTTGTCTCAAGTGTAAAAACCATTTTTAATCTTCTAATTGTAGATCTACAATTGCTCGAGTCGTCTGCGCGCGTTTCAAAGTAAATCAAGTATCTTAAATTAAGACAGTTTAGTAGCACTAGTTTGTAGATTGTTGACGCTTCGTCCGGTGGAATTGCAGTTGGCACACTTGTTTCAGGCGCAAAAAGTAGCTATCAGATCGAATGTTAAATCTAACGTTCTCTTTTTTCAGTCGAGGCAATTTGAGCGTTAGATCTGACATCGGATAAAGTCCGACATTTTTAGCCCGTTTTTATTCTCGTCAAGGTCGTTAACCTGGCAAACCGAGTGCCAACTTGTCCCGTTGCGCCTGACGTTTACACCCCTCCCCCTCTCCGGAGGCTTTTTTGGTTTTAGGTAAACGTTACAGACGGGTATCGATCCGGACGAAGCGGGCGCAGTTTGTCGACGCGACAAATATTCTTATCGCGGTGCGAAAATTCGCGCGAGACTATTTGCTCGCATCGATTTCGCGGGCCGATAATTCTCTGCTTCGCAAGTTTCTTCTTTCTCGGGCTTTCGCAACTTCGAACTAAGTTTGCCTTGCGGGATCGTTTACAGCCACGCGAGCTGCTCAAACCGTAGCGAACGCTCTCGGAAAAGTACCCGAGGATTAGGATACGCGATACAGCCGTCGGGGGGAATCAGCAAAGACCCGGCGACTGCTTCTCGCGGTGCTTTACAATTAGAGTTTTAGCTCCATGCTGTTGTGGCGCTCGTTATCCGCGAAAGCTTCAGCTCATTTTTACGTCTCAACATATATTCTTCAAAATTCGCGGGAGCTTCAAAAGAAATACATCAACTTCTCTTCAAAAATCTTATGGTCCTTCGGCAAAGTTTCTTTCCCAGTTCTCTAATGAAAACTGAAGAGGATATACAGAGAATGAAATGAACCTAGAAAAAAGACAAAAATGAATATTTGAAGAGCTGAAAAAACAGTTTCATAATTCAACAAAAATTTCGACTTTGTGAATGACTGTTTGTTATCTTTCTTAAGGTGCATTTTCAAACACACAGTGTATTTGAAATCGAGAGCTATTTGTCATGGAAAATTCGCAATACAGAGAAAGCTCTTTAAGAAGTAATGTTTTGACATGAAATGCAAATTTATGACTCGCGTACGCGAGTGATACTTGAAAATTATTGTCAGACGTGGTAATCTAGAGAAATCCTTGGAGAACGAATAGCTCGCAGAGGAGTCGTAGTGTCGTTATAATACTGCCGCGTAACGCTTAGCGCGCGATTTCCAATAGGAAAGTTATTTTTAAACAACGACGCCGATAAGGCGAATCGATTCAGTTTCGCTACTCAATCTCTACTCTGTCTACGTTGCAATTCATCTTAATTGATTACGTTTAAGTTGTGCTAATTGAATTCCATTCGATTTCATTTACCCTTTAAGTGTCCTTGGGATTACTGTTTTCCCAGCAATGGGTTACGTGTAGGAGCAAGCTATTGCATATTTCATGGAAATCGAAGTCGTTTTAAATGTAAAAAACTTAACAGAATTAACACAATGAAATCACAAAACTAATGTACGATAATAAATAATGAACTAAAGTGAAATATATTAACTTATGTGTTTTGGAATTAAAATAACGATTTGTAGCCAACTTCAGCTTCGACTGGCAATTAAATTTTAGTCCCGTTTAAAACCAATCAAATAACGGTTTTAACAGACACTTGTAGCCAACTTCAGTTTTAAACATCGACCAAAATTTAACTATATTTTATGAATAATTAATTTATAGAAAAATAATGAAATAGTTCGTGCTTTTTGTTGTTGCTATGTACATAGTTCTATCCTTGTTTATTTGTGGTTAATTTTGATAAATTATCCTTTGCATGGAATTGTAAATGAAATTAATGAAAAATGTTGAAAATTTATGCCGAGCTTTAGGATCTTACAAGTATGTTAATGGTTTTTATTGCCAGCAAATCTTGTAATCGCGACCCACGAGAGAAAATAATGCTAATTCGGTGGCGACACAACTTCACGTCGAGCTTGAGCAGACGGTTTTGTAAGACAACAGACTCGCGAAAAGGTCCGCATAATGGTTGCAAGTGATTTACTGGCGGGCTGAATACGTGGTTGGAAAGCAATACGAGGGAAATGAATAATTCGAGTTTTATTGCGCGAGGTAAGAAGCGCGATTTAGATGCTTACCACCCTTCGTCGGCACGTTTTTCACGCGGAGCAAAAATATTTGTATAAAGGAGCAATCATCGTTGCAATTTTTTCGTAATTAAAAACAATTTATTGCGATATGAGGCTTGTATCCGCTCAGCGTCAAGCTATAATTGAACTTCAACGGTATTACGCGAGTTTCTTCTTCTTGTTTAAAATCAAATTAAAAACGCTCTCAGCGAGTCGCTTCAATTCCAGATGAATCACTTTTTAATAGGGAAAAATTTCGAGCGATAAGTACACCGTTTTATCGACGCTTCACATTATTTTCGTTTTGATTTCAATCAATGAAAAGGTACAAACCATAAAAGCTTTTCTATTTCAAACTAACATAAATAGACACTTGTCTTTGTTTAACCGATTGCGGCTGTAATTAGGCTTAGTGAAAAGTATGAAATAAAAACAAATATCAATGACCTTTCTTTGTATTGAATTTTCCCATGACTTCATTTATTTTTGCATTTTTTACATTTTCCATTTATGCGTTTTTCACATTTTTTTAAATTTGTTACAAAAATTGTATTTATCTACGCTTGGTCATTTCATTCTCTTTCTCTTTGTTAATTGCAAAAATTACATTTCCCAAATATCTTTCCGAGGCGTTCGTATGGCGAAATGGTTGCGCGCGGCATCTATGTTCCTGTACAACCAATCACAGGTTAACGGGCTGAGACGAGATCTCACTTTTGCGGGGCTGATTCGTCTTCAGCCGTTCGAGAATTTCATACATCCATCGCATCGCCGACGTAGCCCTCATCGGGGCTCTCGGGGTGCTCGAGTTGAGCGCCCTCTGCGCGTACGGATGCGACAGAAGCTGCCTCTCGCGCCGACTTGCCCATAAGCGATCGCGGCGACAGGGGTGTCGGGTCGCACCGGTACTCAGCTGGCGGCGACGGGATGAAAGGCACGTCCGGAATCACATTCACCGGCGACATCGAAGAAATCGGCGACATTGGTATTGCTGGCAGCAACGGGATATTCTGTGCTGGCAGTGTCAGTGGTTGATTGCTTGGGTACGGGTATCCCTTTGCGGTGTACCTGCAGTTTCAAAATTCATTTTAACCGTTAATCATTTTAGCTTTATTTTGAACAATTTTTTATTTTATTCTTAATAATAAACTTAGGATAGTATGAAAAATATTTTAAATACGATATTAAAGTAACGGTTTTTTTAGATTCGAGTGTCATCTAAAATACATATCAATAATTATTTTAATTTACTCGAGTGACTTCAAAATCAAAAATCATGAAATGTTCATTATATTATTCAAATTATATTTACAATCTAACTTGACTATAATACACATTAATTTATTTATATTAATAATATTTTTTGCATTGGAAAAATTCTAATTTTTCGACGATGCGGTCGCTGTTTTTGTTACTTTTCTAGCGTATGGTTAGAATTGGTAAAAGAGATTTAGCATATTCGGAAAATTGCAATATTAATCAGGGAGTGAGAGCGTCATAATCATTTCGACCAACAGACAAAGATAACAGAGTAACGGTTTTGATGGTAATGAAGATGCCAGAAAATGCGTGTCCAATTACAGGTTAAATACTTATAACAAAGGATGCCACAATGTGGTTTAATCGTTTGCCCTCTATTAATACAAAACATTGTGAATTTCCCAATGAGTCAATTATGTTTTTTACGCTTTATTAGAAAAGTGACAAGGATATGAATACGGTAAGTTATATTTAAAAGGAAATAAAAATTAAGGTCAAGCCTTTGTTATTATGGCCATAAAATACAATTAAATAAGTAAACAAAAATGAATTCAAGACCAGAGCTAGATTTATTCACTTTTTGCCTATATTGTGATAACGAAATGTATTGAAAGAGAATAGTTATTTTGAATTTTTGAAGCACAAAAAATTGCAAAAACAATATCTTTTTTACAATATTTCTTTTAATTTAGCATTGCTTCGTTTTTTAAAATCTTTCTCTGGTTAGTTTATAAACAAATATTGTATAATATTGTTATTATAAATAAAGTCTTTTGTTGTAGTTAGATCAGTACAATATATCTTAGGATGAAATATTAGTCAATTTCGTCTCATCTCTTTCTTGCTAATTAAAGCTATATTGTTTTCATCTTTTTTGTTCTTATGTGTCTAATATATCACCTTAACGCCATGTCGAAGCTGTTCTTATACACATTACAGTTTTTTCAAATTGAATCGAAATAGAAATAAGTAAACCTATGCCATAATCAGAGCGAGATTTTCTCACTTTTTTTACTTAGTTCTAAGAAATATATAAATTATTTTACATTAAATTGCAGATGGTTAATAATTTCTTATTTTTGAACTTTTTAAAAAAGCGATTCTAATATACGTTTTTTAATTTTATTCTAATTTGAAAGATTGTACTATTTACAAAAATATTTATTTATTAAAAATATTTACAGTGGCAGAAAAATTTGTTACCAAATATTATATCGTATATTAATTTATTCATAAGTAAAATTATTATTAATTCCAATAATGTTTTGCAAAAGTGATTATACAAACAGTAACTTTTTTCTTAATGTATTTACAGAATTATAGAAATACATAATTTGTTGTAAATTTTATGAAAAAAGTTCACATAAAATTTACACACACCTAATTCCTTATTAACCTGCATTATTTACATAAATCAACAACAACGAAAATGATGAAGTTTTTGGAAATTGAAAATTGTTGGGTTTTTCTCATTTAGCATTTTAACAATATTCCTTTTTACAAATATTGTTTGCAAATAGTTTATATGAAGTTTAAGATATTTGGTTTACATAATATCTTTTTATCAGAGTAGTGCAAGACATGGTGTGAATTTGATAACTCGTTGAAAAGAGGATTTTTCAGGTCTTAGAACGTAATGTATTATTTTATTACAAGAGCAGAAAAGGCTACTTTAAATGGAGGTAATGCCACAAATAGTGGCTTTTTTCAAATGGGTGTAACAAAAATGATATTTTCGTACCCGTAAGTCTATATAATATGGTCTTTGAAATGGTCCTTGAAATGAAGGTGTAGAAAGGTAATAGCCCCGTTTATCACACGGGAATTGCGTGCTTTTGTAACAAGACTATTATGTGGTTTTAAATTTGCAAATTATCTGGATATTTTTCAATATTGAAACAAATATATTGTTATGAAAACTAATATAATTATATTAAAATTTTGTCTTGCTTTAATTATGTAATTGTTTGACGAAATTATGATTAATGTAAACAACTGTTTAATTTAATTTAGTTTGATTAAGCATTTTAAATAGAAACATCTCAAGACAGTTAATTATTTGAAAAAAAAAAAAAAAAAAAGAATTATCTGTAATTTGTACGCAAGTTTCACTAAAATAATAATGCACAAACTTTATTTCATAGAGTATACATTTCTTATTTAGAAAATTTAGTCTTTTTCGGATAATTTTAAAAAAATGTTGATACCCCCAAATTGTAATTTAGGCACATAATTAACAGTTGATCCAACTTCTTTAATATTATATTTATAGTTTTTTATATTATGTTATTTGATTTTGATACTGTAATTGGATTATTTATTTCAAAAGTGTAAAAGCAAATTATTAAATTGAAATGCAGAAAATTACATACTTGAACCTTTCATTTCATTAAGCACCAAATAATTTCATTATTACAAACCAAGTTTTTTCTCCCCTCTTTTTATTATCAATTCTTAACCCCATCCGCCCCAGACACGCCTATTCCTCATGTCGAACACGTTCGTTGCAACGTCATCGAACATGAACAATTTTGAGATTACGAAGTTGTGCATAATTTATGCCGATAATTTGTACCCTGTAATTGAGGTTCACATGATCAACGAAATATGCAAGTGCAAAATTAATATTAACTCATTAAAACAAGTACACTCGACTCTTTCCACGTAACAATATTTGTTCATTCATGTAACGAGTTTTCTGTTAAAATATTTGGCGCGAAAAACAGTTACATTTAAAAAATCAAAATTTCAATTCGATTATATTTTTAAGTAATATTTTTGGCAAAAGCAATCTTTTTACAATACTAACTATAAATGAATATATTTTTCATATAAATATTTTTTATAGAAGCTGGTCAAGTATATCTATTCGACAAACATAACCTACTTATGATTTTTCTTAGTTGACAATTCTTTGAAATTTCCTGCGAATGTTATTGTTGCATTCAAAGAAAGTTTTCGTTCTTCATTTAATGCATTAGAGTTAAATATATTTGAACTAGAATCTGGTGTTTTCAAAATTAACCTCACCAATGTAAGTATTTAGGTTGCTATGATTAAAATTGGAAAAACGTTTTAAAAACTTATATTTAAAGGCAACGCAATTATCTACACGAACGTCCTCTTAAGCGAATTAGTGTAGGGATTTTTTAACACTAATTTATAAAAAAAAAGATCTAACAAAATAAGCATTTATAATCAATGCTTTGTTTTCCAAGGTTACTGTAAAATTTTTACTTTCTAAACATTCAACTGCCTTTAAAAACAATTTATTTTAAAATATTATATTCCCTACGATAGTGATCATTTTAACCGAGGAGGTCGCTATCATCGATACTTGCTTTGTCTATTATTGTAGTACTTTTTCAAACATGTAATTTTCAA
>JABFQD010001738.1:0-17271 GCA_022817045.1 Psix sp. ZL-2020 | reverse complement strand
ATTAAATCGTTATATTAATAAATATAAAATTATAAGATATAGTCAAAGTGGTAAATTCAACATTTACCGATATTACAAATTTTAAGTATTAAATACAATTAAATTTTCCAGTTCTATGAATCCCCAAATTACACAGCCAAAATAATTGAATTCTAACCAACATATTCATCTAAAATAAAAAACCCACTACAAGATAAAACTTCCATAATTGAGCAAAAATTAAAAAACAAAACTGAGCAGTTTGCCGAGTTACGCAAAGCCAAACAAAAACAGTATCATAATTTCTCGCAAAGAAGAAGATTGACTGATGTTGCGGAAATTGATAAGAGCAGCATTTGCTGGAGCTTATCAGCAGGTTGCATAACGTTATCTAATATCTGACGTCGATTATCAAAAGAGAGGGTGAACCCACTTTGAGCCACATGAGTTCAGTTTTGTGTTTCTCGATGAGGATCTGGTCCGCGGGCCACTCGGCCTCCAGGCGCTGCATCCTGTCGAAGTCCTTGGGCAGCGTTTGGTTCTTGGCCTGGCTGTTCTTGGCCGAGGCGGAGGAGGAGAGCGTGGTCACCGAGCCCCAGCATGACGTCGCGCCGGCGAGGGTCGCACCTTCCGACCTGGCGTGCGGCTGGTCCTTGAGCAGCGAGATCGTCGACGAGGCCTTCACCGTTGGCTGCTGCTGCTGCGCCTGCGTGTTGTTGTTGTTGTGACGCAGCCGCCGGTGCTGCTGCTGATGCTGCTTCTGGTGACCTTGCTGACTCCGCCGGAACAGCGACTTGAACTTCATCATTGTCGCCAATTTACATCCTCCTACACAAGTTCCATATCAATAGTTCATTTGCATATCCATTTTTTACATGTTTAGTCACGTCATTTTTTTAGGCAGAAAACAAACATGAAAACAAACATGAAAACAAATATGAAAAGCAAACCAACATTTGTTGTCTCCGTCCTTTTCTAAACTTCCAAACTCATTAGGAAAGTGAATAAACGAAAAGTAACGAAAGTGTGACGTCACCAACAATGGCCATGGAAAATCGACGATTGTTTCGCAATGGAAAACGGTAATTTGGCAATGAAAGTTCGCTGCGTGATTCGAAGTCGATTAAATAGTCATGAAAATCTCATTTGTGCGTTCGTGAACTTTTTTACTGTTTTTCTTTACTGCGAGTGACAATGATTTTTATGTAAGATAAAGAAATGCCGAGAGGAACGTGAGATAATTGAGTTTGGAGTTTGACATGCGTGATTTATATGGAGTGGACGAAAAAAATGTATATTTAGAAATGAAAGAGAGAGACAGAGAGAGACAGAGAGAGAGAGAGAGAGAGAAAGAGGGAATGTGACGTTTTGAAATTGAAAAGAAAAAAGGTGATTTGTTAAAAAGTGTGTAATGTAAATTTAAATGAAGATGTGTGGTTGCAGAATGTTTTCGAAATTGATTTTTAGGATGTTTGTGAATTGGAAATATTATATATTTATATACATACAAAATAAAAATAGAAATAACCAAAGCTTCTTCTCTGTCTCGCTCGAACACCCGCGTGTGGTATTAAAAGTGAACAATTTATGAATGTTGGTCGGTGTTTTACAATTTTGTCCCACTTAAGTCGAAACGACATTTTATCACGATCTTGAGTTTAAAATTATCAACTTATTATTGGCCAACAATACAGCGACTTATCTGCTCGGCAATTATGGTCTTGGCTGAATTAAGCACAAAGAATTTTCAGGTGTAAGAAATGTGTTAATCGTAACGGACAAAAATAGCTGATAACAATTTTCAATTTATTGTATCAAACTACCAATAAAAAAAAAACGAGAAAGAAACTGATTAAGAAACACTGAAAAGAGATGGAAATAAATGTTTGCGTCTGAAAAAAGTAACAATTGAAACGGTAAACAAGAGGTGTATTTAAAACTGAATGTTCAACAATAGGAAAAAGCAGAGGTCAAAAATCGGCTTTTCAGAGACGAAAAACCGTTAATTCGAAGGTTCGGAGAATCGCGAGATTTGAAAACTGAGAGCTTGAAACTGTCAATGGTACATTTTCTTCCAACAATGGACATAAACAAACAGAGATTCCAGATTCAAACGCAATGTAGAAGGAAAATGGCGAAACCAAAAAAAGGAGAGAGACAGAAAGTCGAATTTCGTGCCACTTTTTTGACCCACTTACCGCTGTTTCCAAGTTAATTATTGCGGATCGGCAGAGTCGTTATTCTCAACATTTGCGAATAACCTCCAACAGCCAACAACTTCTCACCACTTCGAAGACGCCCTTTCCCTTGAACAGGAGTACGAATTAAGAGAGAGAAAGAGAGCACCGTGGTCGAAAATTTGTATTATTTTCGGCTCGAAGTGCTGAGAGAAAGTCTGCATGGAATTTGTCAGTCGCGGCGGTCGTGGCGGCGGATGCCACTTGTTGCTGCTGGGTCGTCAAAACACTCGGCGACGACATTTAGCGACTGCGCTGTCGCGGCTACATATGTTACCGACGTCATGATTCACGCAACACCGATTTTCCCACGCCGAAAAAGGCACACCGAGTAGCCGACCACGAAAATGACATAGCACGCGCGCGCGATTTCGAGAAGAATTGCGCGAACAACGGCCGAAGATGTTTGGGAGAAAAAACGCCCAAGGAGGGGAGAGGGGGTTTCCTCTGTCGGTAAAGTAGGGATAATTGGCGTGAGAAAAAGTTGCGTTAACTATAGATAGATAGGTAGAGACATTAGAAACTGATGTATGTGTATTTTGATGGAAGTTGACGCGCAGGTTGAAGTAAAATCGGGGTTTGTCAAATAAAATAAAACAGTGTGCTTCGTTACCGACTGATCTTGGTGGAATTTTTGAGGATAAGTTTGGAATTGTTTATTTCAGTCGGTAAAAATAAATACTTTGTATTGATTTTTATGAAATAAGGTGAATATGTATGTATAAAGTTCAAAGTCAATTCCATCATTAAAGTTTCCGCCGCGGATATTCAGTTTTCAGAGGCGTTGAGATCTCCCAAACGTTAACGGCGCTGGCGTCATTCGGCAAGAAAAGAATATTTCTTGGATGTAAATAGAATTGTAACGATTGGAAATTGCTTGAAAATGTAGTCATTATTGAGAATTCATAGATATCTTGTGGAATATTTTTTATTTTATTTTTCATTTTGTAGAAAACTTTGCTAGAAAAAAATCATTTATAAAATGATTGTTTTAGAATTTTGAATTTGTACAAAGAAATCTCACATTGATAAATTCAAAAAATACATATAAAATCACTTGAAAAACAATTTTATTATTATAAAATTATCGTTTAAAAAATATTTTGAATTACTTTCGACATTGTTTAAAAAAAATGTTAATTACTCTTGGTTCCCCCCCTCCCCCCACTACGCCTTGTTCCCTTGGATCCATTGCCTATAACCCCCCCCCCCCCCCCCCCATGTTATGTGTCAAAAAGCCAAGAAAAAAAATTTTACGTATGAAATAATTTATTTTGTACTTAAATATTGCCTTTGAATATGTCTTATATTCACAAAGATGAACGCATGCTTCATCGAAGCTTCTCGACAAGCGTACAAACTGAAAATTGAGACTTTCAACTTTCACGTGTACGTAGTTGTGTGTAAATATTTATCGTTTTAGAAAATTTTTTTATCTAATGAAAGATTTAATTTTCTCATCATTACATGCAGCTGAAGGAAGTGCTATTTTTTGTTTGATTTTATTTGTTTGTGTCATATTTCTTAAAATGTTGTTTTTTAAAAAGAAAAAAAAAATAAAAACGATATAATTTTTTAAATAGAAGTTTGACATCTATTATTCAATATTAAAATATTTTATAATTGCTACATATAGAATGACTTGTATTTTATTGAAACACTTTCTGAAATGATAATATTTAATAGAATTTTTATTACTTAAGATAAATTATATGTAAAATTACTCAAAATTCATTTCAGTTATAACTGAAAGCTGAGAGGAAATAAGTCGAACAATGCATTACTACTAGGAACAAAAAAAAAATTTTTTTTCTTATAATTGTATATACAATAAAAAAATTTGGAAACAATATTTAAAAGATGAAATAAAAAATGCAAAGGAGATTTTAATTTAAACTCTTACAAAGCATTTCTTAGTCAAATTTGTATCACTTTTTTGAGATAAATTTTCATAAAAAAATTATGAAATGTGTAAATATTTTTATTGAAAAAATTTTGTTTGGTCTCCATTACTTTTCATGGTTGTAAAAATGCTTACTTTGAATGAAAATGGTAATTTTCCTCTTAATTTACAATTAGAAATTTTTTTTCAAAAATAATGCTGCATTTGAAGGGATAATCAGAATCAATGAATAATCATATACTTAATAAATAAAAACTCTAAACAAACGATATTTTCTTCCATTGTTGTAATTGAATTGAAATAGTAAAAGTAGAAGTTAAATTCAAAGTTTGTAAACAACATTTTTTGGTTATAACAGAGAATTCTTATTTTAAAATGTTATAAACATACCTAGCTCTGAATTTGTTTTTTCGAGAAAGAGGTTTTCTCGATGGCTTTCTTTTTCCTCGCACCTCCGTACGTCCCATCGCTGTATTTTAATTTAATAAAATCAAAACAACAGGAAAAATCAGCAGCAACATGTTCAAACACTTATATACGGCGAATATCTTTCTGTACACAGTGCTGCCCTTTCAAACTAGTGGAAACGTTAAATAAGATCCAACTTGTAGTGGAATTTGAAATTGATTAATAAGAAATAATAAATTTCACAGTATTTTTATTATTAACAATCAAAGTATATATATTTTTTATTGTCTTTAATTACTTTTGTATTAAACAAAACAAATATGACGTTCGACTAGTTTAAAATTTGCAAAAAATGATCGCGAACTAACGTACCATAACCTTACAGCTGATCACTTTGCACAGTTGGTAGCAGTGGTATTACTCGGCGCTAATATATGTGAAGACTTGCGGAGAATAGATGCAAAGGATTATGACCGCCGTGAAGTAAAAATAAAAACCGAGATTTTGCACAATTTTCTGTTCAACACGATGACAACAAGAAGTAAGTACAATATTAAAATGTACAATAAATTGTGGAGGCAGTTTCTATAACATGAGATTCTCGTTTGTTATGCAATGTTTACATGACGCAAGAAATTTAACACATGAACTTTTAAAATGAAATTGTTTTTATAATAATTTTAAGGATAATATGTAATTGGTTTATTCATAAACTATTGTATTCAAATGTAATGTTGAAGATCGTTAACCTCAACATTTTGTATATTTATAATTCTTATTTCATTTACAGGATTGTTTGCCAGACTTAATCAGGATTTATCCTTAGAGGTAAGACATGTTCATATTTTTTAAGGTTATTTATTTACTCATTATTGTTGATATTGTGATTGTTATAATTGTTAATATTTAATATTTTGTTAGGATGGCGATGGATTTCAATTGACAAAAAAGCAGCGCAAAGCCTTGAAAAGACAGCAGAAACTGTCAATAAACGTTCCCAAGTATAAATTAAACAATACGAAAGATGTGAAATCGGATGGAAATGTTGATCAGGTATGTTTTTAAATTTATGTCTGTACGAAAATAAAGGCTGCGATTGAGAAAAAAATTTTAATCACATTTGTTCATCAATATTGAAGACATTATTAATCAGTAATATTCAATAAGTAATTTAACATATTTTGATTATTATTATTTGTAAATTAATGATCTTGTATGAAAAATTTATTTATCGCCGAAGACGTTTTAATACTGCTAAAAACTGCTTTAATACGAATAAATTTACTGTTTGTTACAAATTGTAAAATTAAATTGAAATTTTCAGAACTGCATTGAGAATTCAAAAGAAGAAGTTGCAGTTTTGCCGAAGCAAGACCATGAAAATAATGTCAAAAGTGGCTCATGCAATGAAGTGCTTGTTCATCAGAAAAATGATGATATTGACACATAACAGCTTTGCAAATAATTGAGTTTAATATTAAAAATTGAAAGCCTTTTGAATTTAACATTTACATTAACATTTTCTAATTCAGTTTATTCGCGAAAAAGAACAAAATGTTAGAATCGTCTGTATAATCGACGGCTCCTATCCAAAAAAAGTTAACTCAGTTTGGCACTCCAAAAAGACTTAACTCAAAACCAGTGATATTAAATTTAACTAGGCCAAATCGAAATAAATACATATATTTGTTTTGACGTAGGACTGACCTAGTTGAATTTTATGTCACTGATTTTCAGTTAGGTCTTTTTGGAATAGCAAATCTAAGTTGGGTCGTTTTGTAATGACAATCTGAATTTAGTTTTTTTGAAGTGTTAAACTAATCCAGTGATTTATTAATCAAGTAATCTAGTGATCTAATGATCTAGCTATCCAATATGATGTTTGAGTCACTGCAAAATATTATCAGTGTATTATCGAATTAATTACTTGATCATTGAATCATTGAAAAACTGGATTATTGGGTCACTTGGTCATAAGATCAGTAAATTATTGAATTACTAAGTAATTGGATCATTCAATAATTGAATCAATTGATTATTAGATCACTGGATCATGAAATCACTATATCACTTGATCATTGGATAAATTGATCATTGAATTTATTCTAATACTTAAAAGTAAAATTGTTGACATTCATTTTATTATTTAACTATCAATAAAAATATTATTTTGAATATTTTTAAGTAAAAAAATTTTACATTCAATTAAGTAAAAAAGATCTACAATTTCAGATGCTATTTAATTTTAAATGCAACTTGATTCCACTTTTTTTAACACATTAAAAAAAAATGGTACAAGAAGGTCATCAAGACGATCTGTTTTACTTTATCTTTATATAGCAAAGACCTGTAAGATCATTTTATAATTTCTTAATACCCAGAGGTCCAAATAAATATAATTAAACGATTAAAATACACATTTAAAATCTTACCCATATTTCACGTAATATCGCAAACTCGACAAAACAATACTATTATTTATACCTCATTACGTCAAGAAAAATTTATAAATCAATAATTAAATTACTAAAAATTGTTAAGACTAAATCAATTAATTAAAAACTGTGTAAAACTCACAAGAAACTTAGTTGTTGGCTTCTGTCGCAGTTGCTTCCTTCTGAGGGTCACTCAGTCCCACAAAAAGGTACGCACCAGCACCCTGGAGGTTTCACAATGGGCACCAACACTGAGGAGTTACTTTCTTCCCGCCAGCTACCATTTTGAATATTATTCCGTGGCGATCTTTACAATGTTGAAGCCAACCGTTACTAGCCTTAAAGTTATTAATTTTAAGTTGAGTTGCATACCGACCAGCTTTTTGGCTAATTAAAGGACCAATGAATGAAATATTCTGGTGTCTCATTTCGCAAAACCATGCGAATGTTACTTTGTCGACATCATCTGCAACTGGTGTTTTTATTCCTTTTTCAGCGCGGTTAACGTCACCTCTATTTACACCATCTTTTATTAATTAACTTTTTTCAACGAAAGAAGCCGAAGTTGACTGAGAAATGTCATATTTTTTGAGACATCAATTTGCTTCATTCTTGTATCGAGATCTTCAAATGCTGCATTTCGATGTCAAGAGAAACTGCTTTTCTTTTCACCGAAGACATCAAGTATCTTTTGAGTCGTTTTTTCAAACCGTTGAACCACGTTTTTGCGAATTTTTCTCTGACAACACAATTTTAAAACTTGTGAAAATTAAAAATTAGATATAATAAGTAGAATTCCCTCTACAATCAAAACTAACATGATTCCTGATAAAACAATATTAAGAAATTTCAAAATGCAATGGATGACGAACGAAAGTACCAA
This sequence comes from Psix sp. ZL-2020, assembly GCA_022817045.1. Taxonomy (NCBI): domain Eukaryota; kingdom Metazoa; phylum Arthropoda; class Insecta; order Hymenoptera; family Scelionidae; genus Psix; species Psix sp. ZL-2020. Next base: position 9,426 of record JABFQD010001738.1, on the reverse strand, counting down.
AACATAAAAAATTAATGACAACATTATGCTAGACAAATCATTATCATAAGACTGAAAAAATCCGAAATGCAACAGATAACTTTAAACCTACTAAAGATAAGGTTTAGTTGTTTCAAGAACAAGCCGATTAATCCAGATTAAAATGATTTTGAGCGACTTGTTTAAAATGAGGAGAGTATGTTTTTTTTAAAACAGAGTTCAAAATATTATTGTTACATAAGGGGTCATTCAAAATTCATTATCGTTTTAATGAGGGATAGTTATCACTAAATACATAGTAAATCTGCCGGGATCGCGAATAATAACGTTATAAAAGGGTTCTTGTTGTGTTGGACTTCGTTACAGCAAAGTTAATGCTAGCATGACCGCTTGATCCGCATGTCTGCCTGCAGATCCCGCTATTGCTTTTTTGTTGCTTTTTATGGCATTTTTCCGCATTTTTCTGCGCTTTTGTTGCGAACTATTGCGGCCTTTCCGTAAATAAATTCATCTTTCTTTCTCTCATTCTGGTATGAGGGAATTCAGTTCTACAGAGGCTGTACGCACCCCCCTAAGGTACAAGTTTTGATTTCAAACTGCTAGGGGATGTTGTTTAGCGTTAAAACTAGTGGGGGAATTGATTTATAATTTTAGTGATAATTAGTTCCTCCGCAGCACACGAAACTGTAAATGACGGTAATCTAATATTACGAGAGTTGTACGTACCCTCACGAGGAAGCCTCCTTGGGGTTCGAATTTTGATTTCAAACTACTAGAGAATGTTGTTGAAGGTTTAAACTAGTAGAAAAATCGTTTTTTATATTTTTTGATAATAATCTACTTTGCACTATATGAAACTGTAACCGATGGTAATCTATTTATACGGGGGCCGTACATACTCTCACTAGGTAACTCTGTTGGGGTACGAATTTTGATTTCAAACTGCGGGAGGATGTTGTTGGGGGTCAAAACTAGTGGGGAAAAGCAATTTCATTTCAATTTTAGGAAAAAAATTGTTGTGCTGAGCACGTGCTAGAATTTAGGTAAATTCAATGTTTCGGTTTCGTAAATCTGGATTGAAAACTTCAAAAATAGTATTAGCCTGTTTCTGCTTGGTTGCTGCATCATTTTTCCGGATTCATGTGGTGTGCAGTAGCATTAATTGGCGCCTGTCTAACTTAAGAGAAAAAGTCGCGCAAAAACCGAACCACAGTAAAAACTCGAGAAATATTGTCCAGTCTATTTATGAGAAGTCGTTAGAATTTTTGGAGAGTCGAGTTGGACGCAAATCCCGACTCGAACGAAGAGCCATCAACAACATTGACAATACCAATAACAATATCAATTGCGAAATTAATTAATTAAAAATACTATACCGCCGCGGTACACTCAAAACTGTCAATATGAAGATTGTAAACATTAGGATTTGATACTTTGCGAGACACCTGTTATATAATTTGTCAACGCGGTAGTAATTGATTGATGTCTAAAAATGAAAATTTATTGGCGGATCGCGTTGCCATAGAGATTTGCATTAGAATTCGGATCCTAGGGGCAAAAGCTTCAGTCTTTTGGGTAGCAATCCGAAATATCGGTATTGTTTCCGGATAAAATAAATTTATCATTGAGTTGGTGTTTAAAATATTAGAATTGAGTAGATCATGGCGACTAATCTAGTGATTACGAGTGATGCTATTGTGTAGACTATCAGTTAGTGATTCAATATTATCTTGTGTTGAATTTTGAGTTTTGATTTTGTATTTCGTTGAGTTTGACGACAACGCCATTTTAGTTTAATTTAGAACTAAAAATAATTTTAAATTCAAAACATCAATTATATTAAATACTATTCTTATTTTAAATCTTGTGTTTATTTGCATTTAATTAATTAAGAATAATTAGAAATTCAAGTTTTATCAGTAAAATTTGAGATACCAGTTAAATTTTTTAGTCCTGACAGGTGCTAGAAAAAGATAGCGCTACTTTTTCTGAACTGAAAATTTGTTTCTAGAGCCTAATGATTTGCACGCTTGACCCAACCTTGTAGTTTATTTTCAAGTGGCAAGTGTGCGTGCGGTTTGCGGTTATTGGTCTTTTCTTTATTGTAGGTATAATTTATTCATTTGATCTCCTGTTTCGTGTTTGTTAATTCATTTTTATTTTCAGGTAATTAAAATGTTACATATATATGTAAAAAGATTTTACGGATTCATTCCGTGAAAACCAACTAATTTTAAAGTTGGTTTTTTATAACACGAATTTACTGACACTAAATCCAAGGGAGCATTTTTCATTATGGGGAATGATGTGGGATAGCTGTTTTTCTAGATAAGTCATATCGTTACTCTTAAAATGAGAAAAAAATCATCAAAAATAATTAAGATTATTTACCACAGTTAAAATTGCGTTTTTAATGAAATATGAATTTTTTATCGCCATTGCTAATTCAGGGATAACCCTCTTTTATTAGGAAAGATTTTCGTTCAAGCAACAACGATCTCAAGAAGTGCATCAAAGAACGCCTGATAAAAAAGATTTGACTTACTTGTAACCGTATGTTCAATATATATATATATATATATATAGAAGCATATGACGTCTTATATTTTATACTATTTCAGGAATTTACCTGTATTTGTTGACGTAATTACCAATGCAATACATTCATCAGCAAGAATGTGAATGTTTGTTTTATTGAAATGATAGACTACGTTCAATTATATGTAAATCGAATGCTGTACAATTGTGTTTCTGTGAATATTGTTCTAATTTCTTGGATTAGTCTGATTCTAACATATCACTTTTTAGTTAAAATGATATTATAGACTCAGATAAGGAAAAAACCCATCAAATGATGGCTAGTTAATACAGTAAAAAATACTCCTTGATAATTTGTACGTTCTTTAACTCAATTTTGTATGTACCTTGACTATTATATTAACAATAGAGAACCGTTACCGACATTGTAGACTTAAGGATGTTTGAGAAATCATATACGTGTCTTGCAGTGCTACTTGTACAACAAATAAATTCCTACATCTTCAGAAAACGTCTAAATACATTCAGATCTAAAATACAGATGTAATGAATGATTCATTCTGTACAAATGAAGTTTTTTTAAGTCAACATGAGATTTTAATGACAGGGTTTAGATATTTTTTGTGTAGATACAAATCTGATGTAACTATATTTAATTAACTTAATATTTTGATTTTAAAGTAATAATAAAAGACAAATTCGTTGTTCTTAGAAAGTCGAATCAAATTTATCACTTTCAGTTATAATACATAAAAGAAACGGGATACATGTTCTGTTAGTATGTATATTCAAGAATATTTCCTTGCATAAATGTATACCATACTGATTGTCTCAACACATGGTTGTATATGAACAAACTAAGTTCAAATTGTTGTAGTAATAGTTGTAGAAATAGAGACTTTTTTCTATCAAGAACTTGCAGTGTGAAAATAGTCAAAATCAACAGACAGAAAGACAGCTTCTTCTTAAAACTATCATTAATGCTGCTTCACTCAGACTCTAGCAAACGTAGATAACTGTAGAACTATTTAAATTTCTATGAGCTTCAAAGTATATATTGAAGCTAATCATTCAAAACTCATAGGAAATATGTGAAGAAAAAATCTGCTTTAAAATTAGCAGACACCATGTTTCACGACTGCTGATCTTGAAACATTTAAGTGTCATGCTCAGAAACTCGAGGTTTGGGGTCATCACGGTTGTTTCATTCATTGTTGAATTGCTTGGGGTAAACTTGGCGGCGTAGCCACAATTATACAAGCTCATTTTAATACGATTATTTTTTCATAGATGTTTCATTTAATTCTCATACTGATCTTTTAATATATATTGTGTATTTATATTAGTATAAATCAAATAATATATTCAGATCTATTAATATTTTTTATCAATATATTTTGTTTATTATATACACCGCCATTGTGATAATGGCAGTTTAGTGATCATTTTATCGTTTTTTGAGAAGAATGACACCAGAATTCATTCCCCCCAAATACTTGTATTGTGCAGAAAAAACTTCGGACTACCTGGTAGTGGACACTGAAAGTTAACATTGAACTTCGACTCAATATCGTACCGGAACTCGATCTAGTTGTTTCCAAGAGAAGATGAGATCTCAAGGGCTATGTAATCTTTGCATATGTATTGTTGCGTCAATGATATGAATTTCACTTAACGTGTAAAATTTATACTTTGAGTCAAGTTAAATTAAATATAATAATGGATTAATTAATTCTGGTTTAGTCATAGTTATCCCGGAATTGAAATGTTTTAAATAAAAGTTGAAACGTTTTAATAAAAGTTTGTTTGAATAAAGTTTTTTTATTCAAAAGTAAAGTGACTTAGAGAAACACTATTTCAATGAAATAATACTTATTTTTATTGTTATTTAGCTGAAGTAATTAGTTTGATTAAGAAGAAATTTTATTGTATTATTTAACTGTCTTCGAAAAAGGCAATCGTTATTCTATTAAATGACTCGAACTGTAAATCATGTTTTTTTTAAATCATTCAATGAGTTAAGAAATTAAGGTTAAGTGTTTTGATTTAAGATCTAAAATTAATTATTTTGCGTGGTAAAGGTAGCGTATACCAAAAAGTGCCAGATTGTACAATTTAGAATGATTATAATTTCCAAAAAATTGATTTTATAAAATTGCGTTTATTTCATAGTAATTATTTTTTTTCATGATGATGAATTTAATTACGATAAAAAATAAGATAATATTTATTATCAATTAATTTTATTCCTCAAATTATATTCATTGTAGTATTTAAAAATATGTAAACTTAACGACATTTTATCTGTTATTATAGTGACTAAATATAGATAATGAAAACATCAATAAAAAGTTTAAAAACTTAAATTTGATATAAGATTAGTTAAATAGCATCACTTTCATTAAAAGGATAAACATTCCTTCTGAACTTATACATTGATCCTAATCGAAAATAACTCATATTTATAATAAAACTATCATCATATTAATTATGGGAAATTTGCGTCACATACAATGTTATGCATAAATCATTTTTTATACTATAATATACAACATAACTTATTCACCATTAGACCATGACCAAGCGCCATTAGCGCCATCTACATTTGTGACCCGGCTTTCGAAACTAAAATTTGGTTACGTATTTTAGTGTAAGTTTGTAACCCCTGTTCTGGGTTATTATGTGCTGATATGGTTATGATATTATTTAGCACACATGTTGCAATAATTGCAGCACACGTGCTGTCTTTTGTTATCAATATGCCATTGCCTGATCTTCTGAATTTATAGATATCCTGAAGCGGCTGTGGAGGTACCATACGTATCTATATGCGCGACAATGAGACGTTGGAGAAGTGAACATCAACCCCGAAATCCAACCTCGTTACAGAATTTTGCAGATTTATTGGGACAAGAACAAATTATAAATCGGCTAAGATTCTCAAGAGGGAAAATGACTGTAAATGCACTGCATGCTGACAACAGTACCTCGTTAATTTTTTATGACACAGAATTTTTAAATAACTTTGTTGATACGTCAGAATTAATTATTGACGGGACATTCCAAGTAACGCCGACGATCCGTGGTGTTCAGCAGCTCGTAACCGTTCTAGCAACAAAATTTAATCACGTAATTTAAATATTAACTATTAAAATTATATTCATTTAATTCGTAAATAGACTACGTGCACAATGATAACAGTGCCGTCTATTGGCTCCCGCCAACGTAACTAGGATTGACAACTAGATTATTTACACATGTTATTAATTAAATGTCGTTATTGACATTGTTATCGAAGAAACCCATAATGTTTATATAATCCTTTTGCATTTTATATTCAATGTTTTTTCATTTTGATACAAAAATTCTAATCGGAGACGCTTTTTTATATCAACTGCAATCTGTGCATGTTGTCTATACAAACGAATATTTGTAACACTTTTAAACAGGGTTGCGATGATTTAAATCAAGCAAACTTATTCAAAAAAATTATTGATTTAAATCATATGCTTATTTCTTATTTTTTATACGTATATTTTTTTTAAGATAACTCTAAAATATATGCATTTAAACCTCATCGCAAGCCGAAAATACCTAAAACAATTGTGAAATTAAAAAAAATGAATCATTTTATAATATAATACAAGGTGATGCAAATATTACCAACTGAATAATCATTATAAATATTTATGCATATTTTATAAATCAACGTAATTGTTTAAATGTTAAATCTTTCTTATAAATTCCGCAACATAAAATTATATACTATATAACATAATAACATACAATGCTTTTATTGATTAAATCTGTATAATATATAATTTAATATAAAACTTTTAATACTATCAGAATTTTCATCATAACATCAGAAACAGATTTAACAGTTCATATGTTAATATAAAAAAGCTAATCTGCTAGTCCCAATACAGTTGGTATTATTTCATTTAGTAAAACAGAACACTCTATGAAATAAAATGAATAAAACTGACAACTGAGAAACTTGTTTCTTTTTTTTTTTTTTTAGTTTTAATAATTAAGTTGGCATTACGTGCACGAAAATTGGGTTGATAAAAAGGTTTTTTATGATTAGCATTTTATGGGTTGCTAATTAACAATTGTATGTTTAGGCTACTTGGTTACATTGTTTTTATCTTAACATTTTCTTTTTTTTATATAATAATAATTGATGAAGCGGAATTTCGATTATTTCATATAAATTTTACTAAAAAATGATAACTTTATATGGTGTAGAACGCAAAAGTAATACACACATTTTCCACTAGATTGAAATCTGAATAAAATAAAAAAATCTGATTTAAATAAAAAAAATCGATTATTTTATTGTTTTGCAACTCTGTTTTTAAGAGATGTCAATGTTATTGCGGTACTTACCTGATGAGAGCAGAGTTTGTTCATGACATTTTTTCCCAATGTAACAAATCAAATGGTAATATGCTATATACATATTACTGATATGTTTTAATAATATCGCGGTTGTAAACTAACTATAAAACGTTATGAATTGTGATCTTGATTTACAATTGAAAAATAATTCATTATCATCAAACAGTTTTATTTAAATAAATGAAATAAAGAAATATATCGCTTCTCTTATACATCAACCTTTTTATTGTCAAATTGTAAATTTTAAGTTTGACATAGTCTTATAAAAAGTTACAGTTCTGATTATATATAATAAATTGAAAAATCTTATTTGAAATAATAGGTATTTCCGGTCGCTTGGGTCTTAATGGAGAACAAAACTACGTCCGCTTATAAATCCGTATTTCAGAAACTTGTCAATTATTTTCTCAATGTGGAAACCATAATAGCTAATTATGAAGAAGCTATTAGAATAGCAGCAACCGCGGTTTTTAGGGATGCATCATATTAAGGATGCAACACTGATTTCATAAGGGTAAATCAAAATGAAAATTCCAATTATATTTTAATATAAGTTAAATGACCGAATGGACGATTATCTGAACAAATGACATATCCTTATTAGTGAAAGTTGAATATTGTCAATATATAAAAGCAATTATGATCATATTGCTTCATAAATGATTACAATTAAGTAATATGAACATAATAATAATAAGCAAACCATTTGCAAATAATGGTTTGGATAAAATTACATTTATTTTTGCCTATATTGGATTGCGTTTCGTGGGTTGGTATCGAAGGCATAAAAGTCCTGTTTAATTTTTCAGGCTGTATATGAAAAAATGCAACGAAATCGAGACATTTAAAGGAATTGGACTGAAGAAATAGAAGAAATAAGGAACAAAATAATTGCTTTGTCATATCTGCCAACAAATAACATTACTGCTGCTTTTGAAACCATTTGTGATAATTCTTCTGACGAAGCAAAAGTAGTGTTGCATAAATTTTTTAGATACTTCCGGAGACAGTGGCTAACAAGGGTGAAGCCGCAGAATTTTAGCGTATATAAACGCTTAAGGCGAACAACTAATTATGCGGAGAGCCACAACAATGTACTAAGATACAAATTAAACATTCATCCCTCAGCGTGGGAATTTCTCGGTAAAAATATTTTTTAATAAAAATTTAAAGGTTCAAAACAAATTTCAATTGTCTATAATTTTTGTTTCGTTTTACAGGAAAATTAGTTAATGTTTTAAGCAGTAGCGTGTCTGACTTCTTGACTTTACAACGTGGGCGAAAAATTAGCCGAACTCCCCGTGAGCGTCATATTATTCAGCAAAACATCTTAACTCGTTTGTGGTCGGATTTAGAAAACGGTCTCCCAGAGAATGACTTTGTAGAACAATGGAACTATCTCCATAGAGAAGTCATAAGGAGAATCGAGTTTGATGGTAATGATAATAATTTGCAAAAGATGTGCTTATTATATATCTGTTCATGTTACGTTTCATAATTTAATCTTAATATTAACATTGATTTTTAATATCTCGTGTTTTGTTGTTTTATATAGAAGAAGAATCTGACAGTGATAATGAAAGCGACGACAGTGATGTGTTGCTAATGAATCCGGAAATGATGGAAAATAAACTGGAGGAGGTTAATGTTGCACCAGTGGCAATTTCATCCGAACCAATAGACCGCGCAGCAATTGAAGATGAACCCATACTTTTGGACCCTGCAACAATTGAAGATGAAACCGTACCTGTGGACCTTGGAGTGGTGGGAACTGATGTTGCGGAAATAAATGTGTCAGATAGTGAAAGTGAAAATCCACCGGAAGAAATATGTGTTGTGTGCCACATGAATCAGAGAAATGTTGTTCTAAGACCTTGTAATCAATGGATCATGTGCACTTATTATATTGTTATGATGCAAGAAACGTCGCAAAATGAAATTTTCGATAACAGGGATCATAATTATCAATATAATATTTTTTGTTGTCCGTGGTGCCGTGAAAATATTTATTCTTTCGTCGTTGTAAACTTACCCTGATAGCCAGAGGTTATGTAAACGATTTACATAAAGTTTACATAAATGTAACTCTGCATTAAGCTGCCATATTTACATAAATCTTGAAAATATCAATGTAATATATTGTCCACATAGAAATCATATATGAATATAATTATGCATTAAAAATACATTGTTAACTAGCTGTTTCACCCCGTTCTCCGTACGGAAAGAGCTTATTACATACTAACTTTTTATTAACTTATGTTACTACCAGTAGTCCGAGGAATAAACCTGTCCAGAAATTATTAGAATCTGTTCAGTACTCTCTAAATTTGAAAAAGTGCATATGCAGTGTTAAAAACAATTGTAACAACAGAATCTTACGCTACAAGGGAGAGAGACAAGCGTTTATTCCCAGGGCGAAGGGGCAGCCCGAGATGAAGTCGAGTGCTCGTCACCTTCGCCCATGGTATAAACGATTGTCTCTCCCTCGTGGCGTATTATATT
>JABFQD010001737.1:0-17276 GCA_022817045.1 Psix sp. ZL-2020 | reverse complement strand
AATTAAAGTTTTATAAGATTGAGATGCTAATTTTTTAATGAAAAATTTGAAATTGATATACTCAAAAGTTTTTCTTATTTAATAGAAGGTTTTTTAATGCATTTTACAAATATATGATTGTTTTTTGTCTCCTGGTCCTCTAAATATGTTTTTTATCATTTAAATCTTAATTATCCTGCTATATTAAATTATATTTACCACTGAAAATTTATTATAAAACCAAAAATATTAATACTATTGATACATTAGATAGTAATAATGGATTTGTTTGTATTGATTAATATTACAGTAATTTTAAACAATCAAAACTAGTTAGTTAATTGATGCTCAATCGTTATTATTGGAAAAGTTTTTTTTTCAAAGAGATTACAGATGTCACATGTTTGTTGCGTTAAGAAAAGATATTCATTTTTTATGCATAGATCGCTTTACACTCAATTCATTTAATTTAAATTGGGAGTTATAAAATTTATTCGACATGCTTCGGACTATGGGTCTATTCTTGCCTATTACTTTAAAAGAAAAAAACTAAATTGTTAACATTCGAACTGACAAATTTTCTTACTGAATTCACAAAAATCGTTTTATATAAGCGATTGAAAGATCACGTGCAATGGTTTCATATACATCATAGTGAGCAATACTTAGATTGCAGTATATATGCTCTATTAATTTCATTTATTAGAAAATTTTAGAATACACTTAGCATTATCGTCTAACATCTCTAAAATCAACAACTTGTAATTATTGCTGAAAACTTCGATTGAATCGAATGGAACAAAATCTAAACTAATCCGATGTCGATGATAAAAAATTCGGCTTCTCATGATGTATCATTGAATATTACTATAATTAATATTTAAATATAAACCATTAATCAATTATCATTTTTGAAGTTTCATATTTATGTAAGCTTAAAACTCCTCTAAACCTGTAGAAAAAACATACAGTTTACAAACTTTTGATTCAAAGATATTCATGGTGATGATGATATCCAGCATCCCACTGATATCTTTCGTTAATAAAAAAGCTACACAGCGCTGCTGGCTACAAAAAACCAATACATTCTTTGAACCTTAAGTGTTGAGGGAATTTCGTTGATGTTTCAGAACCTATTTTCCTACATTTTCAAATTTTGTTGCCATATCGCACGGAGGTATATCAATACAGAATGTTAATAGACAATTTATTGGGACTATGTCAATAATAAGAGGTTCACAGTTGAATGTATTAATAAATGCGTGCTTAAATATATGATAAACAATCGGTATGTTATTAATGGATTAGAGATCATTCTTTTTGACTTTAAAGAAACGAGCATATGGTAGTATAATCTTTTGATTATGTTGTTTTCGATTACATTGTCAGTTACATGAAATGCTCATATACTGATGAATACACTTATTAGAATAAAATTTAGTGAAAACAGATTCAGGTATTTAGTACATATTTAAGCAAGCTATCAGATATATTTCCTCAGATGCTCTAAGTTTCTGTACGGGACCTGGGCTCAGATTATACCAGGCTTGACTCGTTATTATGGGACAAATCAATAACATATAGCATATTAATTTAACTTGCGATTGGCATCTTTAGAGTAAAACAGTGGTCACATCTTCTAGAAAACTATTTATGTTTTGTTCAACTGAATTTGTTGTACTCAATAAATCTCAATGTACGTTATTTATAAAGACTCGCGTTTTCAAATTATAATCTTTATTTAAACTAAACCATTCAGGAAATACTTTTATCGAAATATTAAAAGACAAGGAGGCATATACTATTTATCATTTTGCAGTCTGTTAATTATCAAAATAACTCTTATCTCATCTTTTTCTTCAACTGCAAATAACCTATGTTTAACGTAGTTTTCATATATTTTTGATGTTAAGACGTTGTTGTATGAACCGTTCAGTGTCCAAACTCCAACCTGAATTACTGCTTCCACAGAACACCCCTCTCGTCACAAACGCTTTGGAGTTAATTGTCGATTATAGACTCAAAAATCTTAGTATGTACATCCATATACAAACCATACATACTTACCATATACATACTTTGTTTAACCGGATAACATTGACCATAAGAATGGTGACTACAACAGAGTCATCTTGTTGAAATATGTTTGTATACAATTACCATGCGTAATTTATTTATAGTTCTCAAACAATTTAATTTTTACACAAAACCTAGTTTGTTACTTTATCACAGATAAATAACCGTATTGATTAGCTGTTTAATTTTATTGTCCAAAATTTTTTCTATTCATTAGGAAATTATTTAGAAAGTTATCAGTTTGTAATTATTATTTGTATTATTATACATATAAAGGCAATATTTTTTATATTTTTTTATTGAGAATGTGAGAGTTTGTCTCGCTTACTAAAAGTTACTTGGTCTTTGAAATTTGATAGTAAATGAAGAATCCATTTTTTCTACATATATTCCAAAGCACTTAACAATCTGAAATTACGTATGCTAAGTGTATTAAAATTATCTATTTTATATAAAAAACAGGACAATTTCATTATTTTATCGCAAAACAAGCCTTTTTCATAAATTTCTTAATGTTTTAATTTCCCATGATACATTTTTTTCAAATAAATTATGTATTTATAAACAATTATGTAAATATAAACAATTTGTTTAGATTTAAATTTGAAAAATAAAGTAATAAAAATGAAATACGATACGATAATTCTAAGAATACATTTCTCGCAGTAACATAACCCTACAAAAATAAAAAAAACTTAATTTTAAGAACACCGCTATGTAATATATTACCATACAAAATGTTTAATATCGGGACAAGTATCATGTACTTATTGAACTTGACCTTTTGCTATATATTTTTAATGACGGTATAATATTCATTATAGTACCTTTGATTGCAAATTATAGAACAATTTAAATATTTGCTTAAACTGTAATCAGATCCTTAAAATTAAATGTCACTCATATTGTCAATTGTACCTGATTTGACATTGTTTTTATAATTGATCAAATATTTCATGCTTGTTTGCATAAAAAGCTAAAAGAAAATATATCTCATGACTGTTTAGATTTTAACTTATCCAATTACTGTTCTATTTATTATACAAGTTACTCTATTTAAATAAGAATAGTTATTAGCAATACATTTGTACTTAACAAGTGACATGTAAGTGGAATAGCGCAATAGATGAATACTCACAAAAGTAACTCTCGCAAACTATAGCTTTCCGCAGGTAAATGTACGATCGGCTGAACGTAATAGAATGCGCGATAAATTCAAACGCAAATCAACGGCTGCGCTTGACCAGCAATCAGCGATACTGTCGATCAATCATTGGTATAGTCATTAATTAAAAGCGAAATAGGCGGGAATGAACTACCGATGAACACTTGACCGTTCCAGAACGTGGTTGGCCATCATCTACTGCATAGGACTTTCTAACGGAGATTCGAACTGACGCATTATATATATGCATAATGTATCGTAAACGAAATTTGGTTACGATTCAATAAACATCCGTGAAATATATTCCACTAAAAATACTTTATAGAGAGTACATCAGAAAAAAATTACAGTTAAAATTATTTTCATGTTAATTGGTTTATATTTTCTGTTTTTATGTATTTTAAATCATCTTTTTTAAAATGTGGTATCTCTAATTGTTATAAAAATTAATTACATTTTTAAAAACATTTCTATTATATGAAAAAAAGATGACAATAAATTCTTATTTATTTAATTTACTAGCTTAAAATATGTGTAAAAATTTTAAAATATTTTGTAAAATTTGATTCTCTAAGATAGAATTCATTTCAGAAATATTTCAATAAATGAAAAAGAATTGGAAAACAGAATTAAAATACGCGCAAAAGTACTTGAAGACATGCGATATTTCTCGCAGTGGCTGACTGTGCTTTGGCATTGCTTTCGATATTTCACGCTCGAATCGAACACGTTCTTCCGGAATCCGTGCGACGAATATCTGTACCAAGTCTTTTTCGGTGATTGTGAAATATTTACGCCTCGGAGTAGGGCTTTCCGCGAGTGAAACTCGATCGCTCGCAGTTGTCGAATATTCAAGAGTAGCGTTCTCCGACAGGAGGATTATTAATCCCGATTTCATGTATGACGCATATGGGAACACGAATGATGTATGGTGCAAGAACTGGGTTGCATGATTTTGCATGTTTTGGATTATTAGGGTATTTTAGTCTAACGTGTTTGCTCGCGTATGAGATGCACTTAATCCTGATTATAAATGGTAATCTGTCGACTCGACTTTCATTCCAGTTGTTTTAATTTTTCAACAAGTCAATGAATAGTTTTTTTATCATATATGCTAATATAAATGAAAAACATTTGACACTGAATATAAACGTAAAATATTCGACTATAAATAAAAAAGCAATCAAATGAGAACATATATTATTTATAACTATACACACTGCATTTTTATAAAACATATTCTATGTTAAGCCCTTTCTGCATGATTCAATAATAGTAATAATATTTATAATACATTGCTGTATAATTGTGCCACTTGACAAACTATTTTTTTCAATATAAAAACTATTTTATGATGCTATTACATGTAAATATACATGTATGTGTAATTAAAATATTATATATGCACAATTCATACAAGAAATTTGAAAAGCAATAGTAAGATTTTCAAGATATGTTCAAGTTTTAAGAAAACATTTTGTCGTTGAAATTAAAATTCATAACTTAATTCAAATTGAATGAACGTTCTATGAACGTTAGAAAAAGATCTTAAAATCGAAAAATTTTATTTTAACAAAAACTTTGGTATAAAATAATTGTATAAGTTTATAAAATTTTATGAATCACGCAAGATAAACATTAAAAATCGATTACTCTTAAAAAAAACTAAATAAAACAGCATTGTAAAATAATTCGATTTTTATCATGAAATACAAGCATTTTCAACTGTATAACAATTTGTTTATTTTTATATGAATGATTTATATGAATGATTGAATAATTTGAATAAATAAAAAATATCTTTTCACATTAGAATGTATCATACATAATTTTAATACAAAAAACGTATGTAAATATTTGCACACAAAAAAGATTAATTCAAAATATTTTTATCTATGTCTCTCGGAAATATAAATTACACCTTCTTATTATGAATTTTATGTACCATTAAAATGAAGAATTAGATTCGACGAAAGATTTTCATCTAATAAAAATTCTTTTATCGATGCTCTTCACTTCAGGAATTATTGTTTGACATTGCATCCTATGTTGAGCTAATCTATCAATTTTGTTCACCTTGGTAGTTGTTAACTCTACTTCTCAAATTGTTGTATAGCACTATGTTTTGGTCAGACTTTTTCAATAATTATATCATTGAAATTATATTATATTAAAAAATTATATTTTTTTTTATTTGTAGTTAATGAGTGCGGGAGTCATATATTTTTGTGAAATTTGTTTTAAAATTTTATTTGAAAAATCTATACCCTAGTTACTTGGGTAACTAAACGTTACCCTAAGTAATGTTTTGTTTTAGTTTTATTACACAAATTATTAAGGAAATTTGTTTTAGTTAAGAAAAGTTCTGTAAAATTAAAACAATTTTTTCTTCTTCAAATTGAAATAATACGCTTTGCTATAAAATTGATTGTATGATATGATAAACGTTTTTAGAAATAAAGGAGAATATCAATTACATGTAGTAAAATTCAAGATTCTGAGTAAAGAACGTTAGGTTCATTGATTGATCATTATATTATTTATTTGTTGTTTATTTAAAACATGTATTGGAAATTATTTTAAGGCTTTACCATTTCTAATATATACAAGATTATCGACCATCGCAAGTCCTACTGATTATAAAATCAGATGGTAAAACATTAGGTTTTATTAATTTCATAAAATTGTTTTCAAAATTAAAAATGACGAAACAAAGACTGAAAACTCATGATGACACAACAACGAATAAAAGACTTTCCTCATGTTCGTATGTAAACAGAAGTACGAACAAACAAATAACCGAACAGACACATTTGCTATCATAAACACGAGGGGTCTTACATGCGTTTGTTGACTTTTGTGCGAGCGTATGTAAACGCTTGTCTTACTTTATCTTAAGATACTTAAATATATACTTAAGCAGATGTAAATTTACTTTTCCATATTCCCATTTATGAAACAAAGTGAGAAATCAAATTTCGATTTACTGTTTCCTGCATTGTATCAAATAGTACGTGATCAGTTATGTTTTATATTAGTCACCTGATGCTTTGTGACAATAAATTTTGTTTTAAATTTAAGTTTTACTACAATGTAAATGGAAGTATCAATGCAAAAAACTGTAACTTTGCTATAAGTCGTATAACGATTTAACACGTGAAAATGAATGAAAAAATTGAAAATAAAATTACAATGAAAATTAAAAACACATAAAAGCAGATCTATAAAATACAGCAATAATAAAATTCAATATATAAATATAATGAACGATCTGATGCTTATCAGTAAAGGCGGGAACTCTTAGTTAGGTTAGGCTATTATAAAGGCATTTAAATTATTCAAAAACAAGATATTTCGTGTTCTTATTACGTAAACTATCGAACATGACTTTGCAAAAACAATCTTTAGGTTATCAGTCTTTCGGGCTGCCAACTTGAACCTCATTTTTTTTATCGTTAATATATTCATGCAAAACTAAAATAGCTGCGCGAAACACAATAAAATCCAAAGAACAAATAATAATATTATATTTAAAATTTTAGTCGAAAAAATTGTTTATTACAGATAACAATTTTCGTTAACAATTAAATGAATATAAAGCACTCGTTCGGTTTTTGGTAGTTTCGCGCAATCATAAAACCGATAAATTCTGCTATCGGAATTGATGGCCAATCATTTAATTCGATAATGACAGAAATTAAAATAATGTAAAAAGAGCACTAATAGTCTTCCAACCCGAAAGACAAAGATGTATAAAAACGTCAGAAATAATCGGAGACGAAATTCCGAAATTCGAATCAGTTGACGCGCTAATGTCTGATAACAGATAACACAGATAAGAAAATAAAATGGAGAGAATTGCTCCAAATTATGTTTAATTTTAATTCAGTCTACAAGCTTGAGAAGCAACAATATCCGACCGGTGCAGCCGATAAGAACTGCTCAAATCAAAACAAATCGCACAAGTCGTGCGGAATCAAATTTAATTTTAAAAGTTAAAATTTTTAATGGCTATTGAAGGTCGTGTATCAACGACATGTTAACTCAAATTATTAATACAAACCACAGAGATTCTTCTATGGCAAACATTGCAAGACATATAATTAGAATCAATTTAGTAGAACATTATATCATATTAAACAGGCTTGAAGACAATGTAGATATTTCATTTAGCTGTTCCTTGATTTCTTTGTTGATCAGTTGCTCCATCGTTTTCAACAGAAATGAAATAAAACTGATTAATCTCAAGTCTTTTGCCGTAAGTTAGCTCCGTTTGCAAGGTTTTTATATGAGTATCACTTTGGCTATTCCTTTCAGCTATTGGGTACATAGAAGAACGCTAGACCGGCCCTGAAAACCTCTTGTAATGGACCCGTTCGTAAACCTGTATCCGTCATTTGCGTGGCGGAAAAGATACTATCTCGACCTGGCAATGCATGTTGTTTATAGTTCACCTCAGTTTCTTGGTCGTGACAATACTTCACGTCATTTGTTAATTCTAATAGGTACTCCAACGTACTATCCTTGTTAGTGGTGTAGGTTCCATCGCTGATTTTCATTGCGTCGATCTGTGTCTGAAAATTAGCATCTAGAATCTTATTTAATCTGGTCGTACTTTATTTTCAAGTTTGTAAGTGAGTCATTCCATTAAGATGACTTCTGTATATTACTGCAGTCTCTACTTTCGCTGGATCTTTGGTAAGCATTTATCATTAGTCCGATTGTGACGCTGACCTGGACGCGAGAGAATATTTTATCTGACCGATACCAGGTCCTTCATGGTACGCACTTCAGTCTGTGCTCCTTCAGTGTTAATGTGATTCCAGAACCACATCACCACAAGTGTTTTAGTGTTGCAGCTAACGAGAAATTTGATTGTCGAATGATCCGATAGCGATGGTAAGTAAAAAATTTTGTATCACCTGATGTGGTGTATCAGTGATGTGCATATTAGTGTCAAGTCGAGCACTTTCTCTCTGATAGCATTTCTAATGGTCGGTTTGCTCCCAGTATTTACTATTACTCGGTTGATCCTCGTCAGAAATGTAAACATTTGTTCTTCTCAAACGTTAGTGCTGGTACTGCTCTATTCCACGTGGTAAGCTTTGGCGTCATTTCAGAGAGACATTTGACCGAAATAGCCAAAGCATCCTTACGTCAGTGCAAATTAATTTGCGAAACAGCATTTTCCATAATGACGTATTGGGATCTATTTCCCCACCGTCACCGCTTCCTGGGCAGGCGAAGGAGTTACGATGGCAGCATCCTTGATGTCGTTCTGATGCGTTAGGCATACGGTTACTTTTTCAATATCGGCTTAGAGCCGATATTTCAGAGCTTTGAGCAGTGTTAATACAGCTTCCGGAATGACCGCTATAAATATTCATCCGACTTTCCTATTCCCCTCAGTGTCACTGCCTTGTCTTTTATGGTTGGGCATGGTGGAGTAGAGTCTCCACATCGTCGTTAACAGCATAGAGTTTAAAATCCCTAGGTGCATTAGCGTCTTCTTCTTCGTTCCGTTTTCAAATTCAGAGTCTGGGACAATAAAGGCAACCAGCTAATACCTCTGGCGGGTTTCGACCTTTCCCACCTTCATTGATAACCCGACCCGTTCCACAATTCGTGTCGTATGTTTATAACCCTCTTCCGCAAATTGTTCACGGCTCATACCGTACCGTGAATCCTCGGCACGGTACGTAAAAGAACTTTGTTTCGGTTGGTTTGTTTTGGCCGATCGGATCAATTATGGCATTCTTCTGGCTTAACTTGTAGCACACGGCCTCTGAGGAAAATCCGTTAAGAAAGTCAGTGACGTCGGTGTGAATTGGTATCACCCACTACTCGACGACGTACCCCAGCATACTGACTCCCCTCGAGGCTAAGCCCATTTACTACGTCAAGATGCGAAAGCCTGGAATAGGTACAATCACATTCAATAGCTATAATTACTATTATAATTATTTAAAAAAATATTTTTAAAAAAAGTTTCTATTAAATTCAATTAGTTTAAATTTTATCATAATTATTACTACCTTTGATAAGAAAAGATGTTATATGCGTTAAACTACTAATCGTTCCTAGTAAATTGTCAGTTAAATTGATCAAACAATAATTGGTTGAAATCAAATTGTCAGTGTTATATATAGATGTCGAGAGATTCGCAAAGTTCTTCAAATTAGAATTAGCTTGATCGTTTCTTGATATTATTGATGTGTCATTGCATAAAATTCGAAAAACACTGCTGAAAGACAAAAAGTTTTTACACATACATTTGTATAAAGCATTTTTTAAAATTAATGGTCCATGATATGATAGATAAAATCTAGACTCTGTTACTTTACACACAAGAATTACGTAGGCGATTTGATAAGACTCACGATGAAATACTAAAGGTAGTTAATTTTTTAGAGGTTAAATCCGCTCGAAAAATATGAACTTCTTATTATGAGCTGACTGATGTTTTTCATTATTAAAGTTATATGATATACATTTTTTTTATTTTTCTAAAAAAAACGAAAAGCATAAAGTCTAAAATCAAATGTCATACCATAATTATAATTAACTAGAGTTTAATATTAGCAAGAGAAGATGGTTCATTATAATGATAATTTCTGAATGCTATATGTGTTTTAATATTGCACTATGACTTTATACAAATGGTTTTGTTTTGAAATCAAATTCCATACGCTTTGCATGATCTACAAGGAATATATCATGTATGTTTTCTTATATTTTTCGAGAAAGCTCTTACTGGCGTATCACAAATGAAACATTTCAGGCGTATTCCGAAACGTTTTCTACTAATTTAATTTTATTATTACATTAATTTCATTCATGAATGTTTTTTAATAAAAATAAATGGGTAGTTTTGAAGTTCTAAGATATACAGCTATTGGAAATGTTTTGTAGACATTAGGTATAAAATGTATTTTATATGGTATAAGCTATAACTGTTTCGTATTTGATCCAGAAAGTGGAATGCGATTTTTAATAAATTAACCTTAAATAATGTGTAATCTCTTAAAATGTTTGAAGTAAAGGTTCTTCGTTCTCTCAAATTTCGATTATATGCCACTACAATGAAACGATCAAAAAAGTTCGAGCCGCTTTGGGTATAAAACGTCTTCATAGTATCATTTATATTTTACTTAAATCTGTGTGCCGATTACTACAATTAAAAGCCCACTGACGTTATTCATTTAACCCATTTCTGTTTTTGTCGTTCCCCGCAAAAATGTACATTCTATAAACAGAATTATCATGACTAAAATGACTTTGATTTTTGGGATTTTCTGAACTTGACTGAATGTAGAAGTGCAGAAGATATTTTGGAATCTGATTTTAAATTCTTACTAGACTTTGAAATTTCAATTAAGTTCATGTTTTTTGTGAAAGTTAAAAAATTGAATCAATAAAAGTTGCAGGATATTTCAAAAACCACGTACTTTCATTATTGCATTTTTTTATTATTCATTACTGAATTTTGTAATTGTAAATTTCAAACAATTTTGTTATGGATATTTCATAAAATGATTATCAACTATGAAAATAAAAAACATTACTTAAAATGCTGCAATTGTATCCCGTTATTCCAAATAATTTGTACATAATACATGTAATTGGTTTCTTTCCTGATTGTTGATGTATTGTTTTTTTATCTCCAATATTTTTGTATTCTTTCGCGTGTTAAATTTTTATACATTCTATATGAAAAAGTTCGTTAGAGCTTCGTCGGTGAGAGTGCGCAGCACCGGCGAAGTTGACGTACTAAAATTTTGTGTTTACAACTGCCACATGACCTTTATGTGCCAAAATGAAAAAATGAAACAAAAGTAAAGTGAAATATTAATTCCTTCTCGTATTGTCACATTCTTTTTTAAATATAAAGATTCCATATCGACTGTCGAAATTTGATTACAAATTTTTTCTTCAACTTATCTTCTCTACTGATTTTAGGTCTTATCACTTTTCAATTTTTTATAACGGTATGGTTTCGGTTTCTTCTACGAGATGGCAGCACCTTACGACATATACCAAAATTAAAGAACAATATATGTAAAATTACGAGAAATTGTAAATGAAATAGTAAGAGTTGCACAGGTACAAGTAAAACAAAAAGTATTAATAAAATTTTATGAAATCAACTACTCTTTAGCTACCCTATGTGCAGTGGATATTTTAAAAAAAATTTTAAAACATTGTAATAAAAAATCATTGATATTGGAAATAGGTCATTTTTTTAATTTTTTTTTAATAACTTTTATCATATCATAATATCATAATAATTTAATCATAAAAATGAAAAACTACCTAATAATGTCTTGTATTTATAAAAATAAACCTAATTTAATATACAGGGTGTTCCATTTCTATCTACATATTTGAATATTTCGAAATCTATTCGTCATATGGGGAAAATGTTATTATAGAAATTGTTTTTCTCATTAAGGGTCGCAAAATGGCGCTACAAAAATATTCCTAGATGGTGCCACGATCGTGGAATTCACTGAAACTACGATTTCAAGATCAGGATACGTACCGCAAAAATGGACACTGTTAATCTATGCTTGCAAACATAGCTGGGAACATGTTCGTGGTAGTTATGGAACAACCCAAAACTGATGAGACTTTTCCTCTCCCGTGAATGAAACATGGACAGATAAAAACAACATGTTCCACGTTTTCGCACGTTTCACAAGTGGGACACAAGGCATTATCGTCCAATTGGGCAACAGCATCAATCATTGTCTCTTCCATCACTTAAGGAACACGCCTTTGTGAAAAAAACTGTCGTAGACGTGCCTGAAAATGTCCGGGCGTGAATTTCAGGAACCATCGAAGATTTTTTCTGGGCGTTTGGAGAAAAATACTGCCACAATATTTCCGAGTATGTCGATATCGTTGAGCAAACGCTTCTCAGCTTTACCATCACAGTCTTGTAGAACTTACCCTATGGATCTGAGTCGACGCCAACATCGACGCTTGCTCATCTTAATCACTTTTTCTAGTCCTGCGCGCAGTCTTGTGTTCCTCCTGTAGCACGGTTAAGTGTGGACGCCCCCTTGCTCACCTTTAGATCCGATGGCAGCGTCTTCGGAGCTCAGCGATTTCTTCGTTCCTACAATACACGGGATGACGGTGATATTTCGATGACGGTTTTTTCATGAACGCTTCTCATGTAGCGGTCATTTGCGACAGAAGACAATTAGCTTGATCTTTCGGGAGGCTTTCACTAGAAAAAACATATTCTACCATGACTACAAAAAGAGGCTCTGACCCATGTCTTGACATTCTAGTTGCGGCTAAGCCCAAGTAGGCTTCGGACAGGACCAGGGCATGATGGCTTGATGATCACTGCGGGTGTAGAGGTCGCAAACCTTCCATGACAGACCTTGTCGGAATAAGCTCTTGCTTGTGAATGTCAGATTTACTATTGAGCTTGTTCTACCTCGCATAAGCATTGTACTTGTCCCTGTGTTAGCTAAGATCCAATAAGGCATCCAATTAGGGATCGAGTAGAATCTCTCCCCGATGATTCATCTCGCTGCTGCTCCACTCGGTTGGTCAAGCGTTAAAGTCGCCTGCAGTGATTAATGTGCTGCGTCCTCGGAATTGCTCTGCTAATTCAAGCACATAGGATTCGAGTCCAGCCACTAAGTCATTTGGGGCGCTGTATATACTATAAATATATAGTATATACGCTCACTTTCATTCATGTAAAACTGGTTTTCGGAACAGACATATTATTCTGGATATTGCATCTCCCTGTAACGCATATCACAGCTCTGTTGGAGATGTCAAAGCATCAAGGCGGGTCTTTCGGCTTTTTTTACAGTATAGCGACGTCAATTTTGGCCTTTTTGACAATTTGCATCAGCAAGTCTTGAGCTACCTCGCAATGGTTTAGGTTCAGCTGCATGATCCTCATACCTTTGTTTGAACTGCTATTTTCAGTGCTTTCTGGTACCTCGGACATCTGCTGTTAAAAGATGCATGGCCAGTGTCCAATTTTTCGGTGCAAAACAAGCAGCATGGGGGATTGGAGCAGTTCTTCGCTATCTGCCCTTCTTTGCATTTCCGGCAGAGCATCGACCGATCTGACTTCTTACAGGCTCCGGCTCGGTGTTTAAAGTTCTAGCAACGGAAGCAACTCAGCGGGGAATTTTTGAGCCGGATGTGGCTGACTATCCAGCTAATTCGAATTTTGCTTAACTTCACAGCCTTACGAACTAACAAAGTCGGTAATTTGACCGCTCCTATTTGAGTTCCTCTATAACTAGGGCGTAGTGATAGCACTGATGAGCTATTCCAATTTTCAGCTCCACTTAGTTGCTTTTTCAGTGCTGTCAGTATTTCCTCTTTTGAAGTCAATTTGTCGAGATATCGAATCTCAATGTGTCTCTTTTCTTAGTGTACTGACTATTAGGGATCACGAGGCGCTG
Organism: Psix sp. ZL-2020; assembly: GCA_022817045.1. Lineage (NCBI taxonomy): Eukaryota > Metazoa > Arthropoda > Insecta > Hymenoptera > Scelionidae > Psix > Psix sp. ZL-2020. The sequence goes on along the minus strand of JABFQD010001737.1, from coordinate 3,611 downwards.
CTGACCTTCCATTTTTTTCTTCTTCTGCAACTTTAAAGAATCCTTAAGAGGTGACTCTACTGGTTTTCTCTTGGCAGAAGAGCGCTCCGAGTTCTGCTGTCAGGCATCTAGCCCACGGGAAGTTTGTGAAGTAGCAGCGTCCATTTCTGGCTTCTGGACGGTCATACGGTTCCAAGCTTCGTTGAACCTTTCAATTTTTCCAAACAACGAGTGTAATGAGGTCACTGTTAATTTAATCTTCTAATGCTCGAGCTTGACGAAGTGATCAAGCTTATCCAATTTTTGACCAAGCTGTACTCACAGCTCACCTCTCCTACCTTCTTCATTTGAAGCTTTAAATGCTGCAGTAGCCAAGTGGTCAACTGCTGCAGCACTACGGTCGACATATAACGATGTCCGGGAGCCCGCTTGCTCACTTCCTGAAGGCACTGGTACTAGGCATTCGAGCTTCTGGACTGTAAACTTTGTCCTAAGTTGACTCGCAATGTTTGGTTTATTAATCGGGATTTCGTCCCCTAAGTTTGTATATTGAACTGTTCCTTGTCCTAGCCTTTGAGATACTAATTTCAACCTGAAAGACAGCAGGTGCCGGAAGTAGAGCGTTTATTAGAGAGACGATGCAAACTCACTCTGTTATGGTGCTTCATCAAGCTAACAGCTTTTTTACAGGTGAAATGTGTTCCGCCATCACATTTCCTCAGCCGTACTCTCCATCGCCACCGCTGCATGGTCCGCGACTGCTTTTTCGTCGCAAAATTTTCGCCTATTTTGCAGCTAATCCATACATCTACAGGCCGTTTGTGGTCCACCACCTGCAACGTGCTAAATTTCAGAAAGATATTTGATTTTAATTACAATGAGCTATTTATCTGTCAATCTGAAATATTCAAACTAAAGCCAATTCCTTTTTTCCAAAACGTATTCTAAAGTTGCTAATCACTCAAATCACTCAGATCATTTTTACAACACAAAAATATTATTTCTCGTGTTTTCAAAACAAATCTTTTGGATTTCACGATGTACACAGATATTTAGGTTTTCAAAACAGGAGTTATTGTTTCTCAGTTTGGAAATTTTTGTGGAACGATACACGTCATCACAATGGCTGAATATCTGCCAAACGAAATTATTGACATTTTGTTAATCCTCGGTGCGACTCATAAAAATAACACTACTGCTGAACAGCAGGAAGGCGACATCCAACAAAAGTGACCATTGAATTTTTTGAAACAAGAGCTAGGAAAGGGTGCCTAATGAATAAAAACTTAATAGACTTGATAAAAAAAATCCTAACCCTTGCTACATTCCACTTCAATATAAATTTATTAAATAGGCACAAAAGTCATTATTATAGCGTGAAAATTACTTCCTGGATACGAGAACAGAGAATTCAACATTGGTTGAGTCATAACCTGGAAATAACTTTTATCGAAGAGTCACCTAGTTTTGGAACAACAATGGTCAAAATTTTCACAACTTTTAGAATCGGTTTTTTTTCAAAGCCACTGACGTACAATCCCCGATTGCGCAAGCTCTTCGCGGTACACGCTAGTAATTACGAATGCGCAACGGTACTTCTCCCTCTTCCCACACATACTCACGCATATAAACTCCGCAAATATGCTGTAAAAAATTTTGTTCGAAGTACACAAATTTTAAAATGCTCACAACTTTTAGAATATCGTTCTACTAGAAAAAATTCTTTACATATATCTAATAATTTTTTTTATGAAAATCCGAAAATGCTATAACAAATAATTTACGTTGTAATAATCAAAGTTCAGGTAGATTATACGATTGTGGCACCATGTAAGAATATTTTCATATTTGGAGGTCATTCAATGGAGGTCTTGCGACCTTCATTGAGACAAACAATTATCATGTTAACATTTTTCCCGTACAATGAATAATTTCCGAGATATTCAAGAGTATAGAAACGAATTTCTAAATTCTAGAATGAATTTAGAAACGACATTTTGAACAAGACATTTATTTACTAAGAAAACATTATTCAAAACTATATTGTATTAAAATTTATTAAATATATATGAAATGCGCGGTAAAACATTTTTCACATTCATTCTTATAAACACAAAACATTATTAGATATTTTATATGTTTTCGATCAAATTCTCATTTATCTTTTATATCAGTGATTTTTTGTTTAAGCATCTTGTTTGTGCAGTATAAATTTTTGGATAAATAAATAATTTTAAGGACCAAGTGTTCGTTAGTTTTATGACGGAAATTAATTTGGTAAATATATTCGGATATTATCGCTGCCGACAATACCGAACTGTTAATTAATAATATGTGACATTGCATTTTGCCGTCACAAAATATTAGCTAAAATGAAGAAAAATATCAATTACAAAAAAAGGGTCAAACTCGACTATATTTGAATTAATACTTTTGCGATAATTTTCTATGGAATTAAATGTATTACTTGCGTTTCATGAAAACCCACAACCACTGCGGGTCAGGGTCATAATTGTTAATAATAGGTTTTCGTGTTGATGTATAACTGATTTTGGTCTAACAACTGCTCCTGGAAAATCCTGGCAGATGGAGGCATCACGGAGGTTGCGACTGACAAAACATGAGACAGGAAATGTGATCTGAGTGCTCCGGCACTGTGCACCGTGGGATGTGTCGACTGGAGGAGATTCCCGATCGACCGGACGAGCCACAGAGAAGCGGAGCCGGCGCTCGAAGTTATGTTGGCGTGAGGCTGACAGTTGTAAAAAAATCAGTCTCAATACTCAAAATGAAATCGAAAACGTCACCTAGGATCCGAATGTGGAATCTACTAGCTATCGACTGATGTATCGATTGATTAAGCGTTGAAATCCAAATTGGAGCTTTTGCGAATACCCCGCTCGAAATTATCTATGCAGCGGAGGGTAAACATAAAGACGAAAGCTCGAAATTGAGCCTAAATCGTCACTCTTTCTATTGAATATAGAAAGGACAATACCGAAAGACGCAATTGGGCGCATCGCGCTGAACTTTTCTCGCGAGGTGCTCGAGCTTCGTGCCGGTGAGTGCTAGTGCCATTTGGAAGACCTTCAGAGTACTTATATAAACTTTTTGTTGGAACTAAAAGACTCGGAGAAGGAGGCAACTACAAAAAGGAGCCAACAACTGAGTTCAGACACGTGCCGAGAACCCGCCATTTTCTATGATTTCCGATAAGTTTTAAATGCCTTTTATACCTTTTTCAGTCCGCGACTCACATAGGTTTTGAGTTTTCTAACGTTTCTTTTAATTAATTGAATTAAGCTGACTGATTGTTAGTAATTTAATGATCTATTAATCCAACTTTTCTTGATGTCATGAGTTATATATAATATTGTAGTTTTGTCAAGATTGCAACATTATGTGTAATATAAGTGATATTTAAATTCTGTATTTTAATTATTTAATTATATTTATTTGGCCCTCTGAGTATTGATAAATTATAAAATAATTTTAAAGGTCTTTGCTATGTGAACATAAAGCAAAACAAATAGAGTTGATGACCTTATTATTATATTTATTTTTATATTTGAATGTGATCAAAGAGAAATATTACAATGCATTGTGAATTAAATATATTTTTAAAATTATTA
>JABFQD010001736.1:0-17276 GCA_022817045.1 Psix sp. ZL-2020 | reverse complement strand
CGTCAATAAAATTTTGATTACTGTAATAAAAGATTTACAAATATATAAAATAATGAATAAAATATAATAAAGCGTTTTCAAAAAACTTACAGAGCTTAATTAAACTACTTAAAAATCAGTAAATTAAAAATATATCTTCAAAATAAAAATTAATCATTAATAAGAACGACGAATTATCGGATACTTTAATACTAAAGCGCTATCAGCAGATATAATCGGCAAAGCATTATCACAATGGTGGTTCACCAAGTGACTAACACTGTCGAATACACGATCCTTTGTGCGTACCTGTAAATTAAAAAAATACTATATAAGTAAGATTCTATTATTATTCTCTCTGTTCCTAATTACAACGTCTTATCAATATGAAGTCATATTCTTTTAAATGTCAATAGAAAAAAAATTTCAAAATAATCTTATTGTAACTTCAATAATAATTAACTAAAATTAATAAACTTAATTAAAAACTCTAAGTAAATTTAGAATTAAGTTAAGATTTATTTGTATGAAAATGATAAAATTGTATCTGTTAACGTAAAATTAAAAAAATCATAAAGTTTAAATTTGCCTTTTTTCAGATATCAAGATTTCATTATTTGCGAATAGTATTAATATTTTATTGATACTCACAACTCCTTCAGGTCCAATTAATAATAAATGCTTCGGAATACCATTATGCATGCCAGTTAATACATATTGGCCTGGTGAACCGTGAGATTCTCTTACAAAAAAATCTCCGTCCTAAAATGTATAATTATGATACATCCATATTTTATAACAATAAGTGCTAATAAAGTGTTATATTTATGAGTATATATCATTGCTTTATACAAAATTCGACATTTTATTTTTTTCCTCATAAACTTTGCCTTTAAGAAAAAAAGTTATGTTTGGAGTTTGCTATGTGAATAATGATGTAAAAATGTCAACGGAAAGATATTCAATACCTTAGTTAACATGGCCTCTGCTTCGGATCTGCTAACATTTCCGTGAAACCACGGTTCTTGCTGCAATTGCTGTTTTTGTATTTCAGGATTTAATTTACTGAGTTCTGAAATTGCCGTGCTGAATGGTTCTACAAAAAATATTGAAGATAAAAATTGAATTTGATAAGGACGCACGTAAATGAAAAGGTACTTTTTATCATACGTGAAGTGAAAAAGGATTTGTTTAATGTCTAAAGACTTTTTTGTTGACACAAAAAAAGTCTTTTCATTACAGAAATATATAATATGTAAGGAAGTTCTTCAGTTCACGTGTAACAAAATTTTGTTGTTTTAAATTTTGTGTAATATTTAATAATATGAAAACTACAAGTTGGCACTTGAAATTTGAAATGTTAATTTAATGATTAATTCTTAAATTAAGATAATTGGAATAATTATTATTCTAAAAAGAACGTTAGAAAATAATACACAAGTTAAAAATGGAAACAAAATGGTCAAAGATGAATAATATAAAATAAATCAAAAAATTGTCTCAACCTTGAAATAAAAAGAACTCTTCAACCTGTTGAAAATAGCTGCAAATTAAAAACAATTGTTTTCATAGAAGAATAGATCTATCGTGAATATAAAATGATATATAATTTAAATAACGTTTGTATTAAAATTCAAAATATATTTTATTTTAAAGTGTGAAATAATAGATAATATTCTATTTTAAGTTATTTGAATTTTCAGTCAATAATAATACAACTAAACATATTTTTAATTTTATTCTTTATTTTTGAAAGTGTATTCTATTGATCAAGCAATTATCTTTGTGATAAATAAAGTACTGACGTAAATACTTAAATTATTTTTTAGACTTGATTTACATTGCAACAAAATAAAATTTTATTTTCAAACGAAAATAATGACAAATGTTGAACTGTCTTTAAATAAAAAGTAAACTTGTAATAAATCTCAACTAGAAAACTACTAGTTTCTATGAAACTAAATTATCATATAAGAAATATCTAATAAAACTTACGCATATCAAAAGCATCGAATAGAGCAATTGGTTCTCTTCTTGTTTCTCTATTCCTCGTTATAACAGTATCATTAACATATTCATGTTCTGTAGCCGTACTTAAATTCGTATTAAATGATACTGATCCATCACAATTTAAATCAATCAGATTTACTGTTTCTGAAAATACCGAATAAGTTAATTATATGCACTTCTTTGTACATTATTATTATTATATTATTATACAAATATTTATTTATCAAGCATCATAAAATATTCAAATGAACCACCTTTTTCAATAACTGTAAAAAAAGGTTCTACATTCAAATATTTCATTATAAAAACAGAACAATCAACAATTCCTATTACCAAAATCTGGTCTAATTTACCTGACCATGGTTGATTTTGTTTACGTCCACTATGCCCTGGCTCGTTCGAGGACGTGTTTGGAGTATTATTTTCCGCATTGTGATTTTGAGAAGCGCTATGTTTCAAATTTGGCAAAGTGGAAGCAGCAATGGGTAGCGGCGGTACTGGCGGTGGTCCTATATCTGGTGGAACTTTTCCAGGAAGATCATTGTAATAATCTCTATCAGGTTCACGAATTCCATTAGCCGAAGGATTGTACTTTCTGAAAAATTGGACATTCATTTAGCTACGTTCATTACACATTCCTTCAAGGTCATAAATGCAGAACTCACTGCAAAGAAGGTTTCGTAAGAAATTCTTTAAATCTGAGTTCAAATGCTTGACCAATAGTTGAGATCACATCTTGAGCTAATCCTCCACCACATTCCAACACGTAACAAGCTCTCCATTCTTGAACATTTTTTGCCACATAAGCAACAAAGTCTAATATCTCCTGTAAAACATACACATACATACACATTATTCAAAACGATACGTTACAGTTTAATTTTGTACAATCGCATTTTATCCACACAGTCTAAGTAACGACATTGCATTTACAATAAGATGCTTTAAAAATGAACATCACCGTATCTCCTCCAGATGCAAAAGATATTCGAGGCATTTCATGTTTCGCAATAAGTTGACCTGTTTCCAAATTTGTTAACGCTAAACTACAGCTACTGATCGTAAGATTAATATTGGCACCAGCGTGTTCCATGCATGGTTTCTCCGCTATTGCCCGAAGAACTTTTCTGTCAACCTGATCAAAAAGTCATATTCAAAATAGCAATCAGCTCAGCTGTTATATTTCCTGATAACAACAATCAACATACCCTTCGTTTTTTATCAGCAGATTTCAGTCCAGCTGCTTCGCAAACTCTATTGATACATTCTCTGAAACATTCCAAATGTATATTCAAATACCCAGTTAACTAGTGATTCAAATATAATATTTCCATGGTAAAAACAAATTGTAAAAACTCACTTGGCAACGCACGATCTCGTTTCAAAGTCTAAACTTTTCATAGACGTGTAAACTTCCAAGCATCCTATATACTGTAAAAATAGTTGTAATAGAAAATTTGTACTTATGCGGATATATTTAATCAAACAAATATGGAATGTTTGAAAGTATTTTGCTCAACAATAACTCGTCAACAATGACATTGTTTAAGAGTGCAAAATGAAAATAAACATTCTGTAATTGTTTATGAAATAAATATTTGTCGGAATAGATATGCCATAAATAAGAAAGACGAAGAGCGACAATAAGAGACTGGATTATTATGCATTTATGATTTCATTTTATGAGACATTGTAAATAGAAAATGTTTTCTATTATGAGTACTCTAAAGGACGTCTTACCCTAACTGTGTATGTGATTCCTTCCTTGCTTACAAGAATATCTGGATACAACCAACCTCTTGCAGGTTTACTGATAAAATTACTACCTCCTCCAGTAGCCATTACAGTGTTATAATAAACTGTTTACAAAAACTTCGGACTAATCACAAATGAAACACTTTGAAATATGACTATACAAGTTTGAGTTGCTGTAACGCTGTACTTTTATGACACTAAGAATGCGGGTACATTGGAAACCTCTTTTGATGGATCAATCTTGGGTAAAAGGGGCAACAAAAATAAATCATGTTCAAAACATTATGAGCAAAACGAAACAAATATACTGCAGGTTATACTAATTGTCACTTATCCTGGCCAAATTGTCACAGCTTGCTACATATTTGTAGGGTATATTTGAACTAATCTCAGCAGAGGAAAAATAAATTTGTATAAAGTAAAAAAATTACTTTTTGGTAATATGATAAATGCAATAATTGACAGCTGACTCGATTATACTGTCTTAAACAATATAGTTCCAAATATTAAAACAAATTGTATGGAGACCTTTAAGTGAAGTTCAAACACAAAAGATCGCAGCACTTGTTGATAGCATTAAGTGACGTTTTCAAGAACGAAACGCAGCATTCATGAAAATGAAAAAATATGGTATGCCATATGGTTTTCACGTTTTTTGTCTTTATTTTGAAATCAACAAAGTATTAAACATTAGTCTTGACAAATTGTTTAATTGGATGTTTATTGATTCATAGAAACTTGGAATTTCAAGTTAAAATAAAAACTAACAAAGAAAAGAAAATTTACTATTTAAAATGGCAAATTTACCAAACTTCTTTAATAAACAAATTATTTGTTTACATAAAAATTGATTCATAATTTTCAAAAAAACTATATATATATAGCTATGAGAATATATTATATACACAAAAAAAGGATTGTGAATAAATTAACTGAAATCACATAAAAGGATTTATTAGATCTTGGATACATATAAAAAATGTACAGATGTTTATTTCTTGTATCCGCAGCTGCGCCTTCTACCTCTAGCCCTTTCGAATTTTCGTCCCTTCGAGCGTACTAATGGTTTAGTGTGAGAGTGTGGTACACCAGGAGCAGGACCAAAGTGTTTTTCAGCCTCGCGAGCCTTGCGTCTGCCTTGCATCAAAACTGTTTTGCGGCCAGTTGGTGCACACAGGGCAAGTTGATCGAAGGTCATAATTTCACCTCCATTTTTCAAAATGCGGCCACGAGCTTTTTCAGTTACACGGAGTGCGCATACCTAAAAGAAATGTTTTTTGTTAGTTCAGTTTCAGTATCAGATCTCAAAAGTTGACATAAAATAAAAACATTACAAAAATTGCAACAAATGTATTTTATTTTCATGAATTTCGTTGTAAAATATTCGAGTCGAAATAAATGAATACATTAACAGAATGTAATACATCAAAATAAAGACGCTTTAAAAAGACTTGAAACAGAATATTTAAATTGTTGAACTTGTGACAAGTTGTTGAACAATTTCAAAGATTATTAGATACTTTAAATTATTTATAATTGTTACAACTGTTTCGAAACGATGTTAATACATAATAAAAACGTTAAAATTACTTCAGAAAATGACTCTTAACTGAATAATCATATTTTCATATTTTTGGGTAATTAAAATTACATGAATGTAATGTGATGTAATTAAAATTGTAATTAAAAATGTACAATTAAAATACAGTAAAGTACAGTTAGTAGAAAAAAATACCTTAGAAACAATTGTTTCATCCTTAATAAATGACATTGTATATTAGAAACAAGTCAGGAATAGGTAGAATGAAATTTTTCTAGCGAACTTTCAAATTGGACTGGTCCATTGTTTAAAGAATCAGCACAGAGTGCAGTTCGCAAAACAATATTATCATAAATAATCAAATAAAACGTTATTAATAAGACAATTGGAATTGTATTCAAAATGATTTTTAGATTCAAGAAAAAAATTCGATGATACTTTGGTCTTCAATTTTCGTTGATAAATTCAACAATTGAATATTCAAATTCAAATGGATATTGTCTTGAATTAGAAATATAGTTTGTTTTCAAATTTGAGTGACAATAAATACAAATATTCAACTTGTTATTGAACCAACAAAATTACTTACTCGAAGTTTTGGGACTTCAAAAATTCTAGAATCGTCGGTAATTGTTCCAACAACAACAGCAATGCAGTTTTCTCTGCCTGGTTTTTTCATGAATCGCACAACGCGAGCGAGAGAAATTGGTGGTCGGTGAATTTTGGACATGAAGAGTCTCTTCAAAATGATTTTGTTGAACTTGGAACCAGTACGACGGGCCAAGAAACGGTACAACTAAAAAGAGAAATATATTATTCATCTCACTGGATTCAAAAATGATCACGTGATAACGGAAACTAAGACTTAAAATAAGTTGAGTAATATTGAATACTCAACAATAAACAACAAGATGCAAAAATAATGAAATAACATAGAATAGAATATTATCGATTATTTCAAACTTTAAAATAAAATATACTTTGAATTTTAAAGAACACTTGTTCGTTTAAAAGTAGTATTTACAAATCTAACAAAAGGATCATAACCTAAACTGAAGCTTCGAAACATGAGAAAAAAAGGATATTTTCAAAATGCTGTACATGAAAAAACGGAAAAATTATAATTTAAGAGTCAACAAAAAGATGCAATTTTTACCTTGACGAGTAACCGCAAGTACACATCTTGTGACTTGGGCTCCGTTCGCCGCACCTTACGGTCGTTCTTATGGTTGATATCAATACCCTGGACAAAAAATAACAATAAGTCAATATGAATAATCAATTTCTCAACTCAAATAAAGCAATGATAGACCGCGATTAATTTCACTCGCTGACATTAATTCGGATTCGATTTGCTTTTCGAACAGAAACACGTTCTCACCATTTTGCTTCACGCGAAAAGAGGCTTCCAATACCTCGCGAACAGAAAAGGCCGTAATTTCACAGATACAAACTCTCTTCGCATGCGCCGATACCACCTCCCCCTGTTTATCGCATTGAACGACAGATGGCGCTGGTATCGAGTGATCAAATTGCAATTGAATCTATCAGAAAATGAATCTATACACCAGAAAAAAACAAAGTCCATAAAAATGAATAAAAAAAAGCAAAAAAAATGAATCTAATCGTCAAAAGTAGAAATAAGCATTAATTTGCTCAAATTTAACCGCAAATCCACCAATGAAAAAGCCAAACGATTGAACTCACATCGCAGCCGTCCAGATGGCGCTGCAGTCGAGTTCTCCGTAGCAATAGGCGTGACGTCACCAACTGTCACAACTCGTGGCGGACGCTTGCGCGTGTGAGCGCGACTTTTAGGCTGTTTCGTTGGTCGGTGAGACTAAGGAAGATCTTCTAGAGCGATTGATTGTACAACTTGTGTGCGACGCGAAGGCAAAAGAACGGCCAGCGGTTCGAGCACGCGGAGGCCACAGGCGCAGTAGCGTAAGCAGCGAGAGCAGCGCGACGCGCACCCTGTTTTCACATTATATGCGTGCACTTTATATGCGTCAATATGAGTGACTACTCCGCGGTCGCCCCGCCACAAAACTTCAGCCAAAACTCGGCATTCGCCGCTGCCTGTCAGCGAGCCAAACAGGTAAAACTAACACGACTAACAAACTCGGCGATTCGGTCGTCCGGCCGAGCAGCCGAAGCTCGGCTTCGCAGCGACTCGGCCGAGCTTTGCACACGCAGCCTCCATATTTGTCAGCGCACCGAGTCTGCATTCGCGTGCAATCTCTCCGCCAATCGGCCGCAGTCGAATGAAAACAATTCCGCGACTGCATTTAACGCGCGCCAATTGTTTCGATTTTTCGATAACATCGATCCGCCGTAACAATCGTTGTCATTTTTGGCTACGTTACAGATTGCTGCCAAGATTCATCCTGCGGGGTCGCAGAATAACCAGGACTCGGCGAAAAAGCGACCACTGGAAGACAGCACAGGTAACGATTGATTTCAAATTTCAAATAAGCCGCCGCACAGTATCGAGCAGGAGAGGCTTGGTCTGTTCATAATTGTGTACTTAATAAACTGAGAACTATCGAAGACATGTCGCACCGTACGTTTTCGTGGGTTTTAGAACCTGAAGCAAAAAAAATGGCACCTTTAATACCAGATTCTATGATCGGGCTTCGCGGAGGTCCTCCGCAAGCAGGTCCGATGAGCGACAACCAGCTGCACAGCAGGAACGTCGCGCAGTCTCCTCCAGGAATAGGACCTATGGGCGGCGTCTGCAACGAGGACATCCGGGTGCCGGATAAAATGGTCGGACTGAGTAAGTATTGCTTGTTTCCAAATGCCAACTCTGAGTTTAAAGCTGCTCGATTGCTCATTTCGAACGTGATCGATTTAGTTCCATAGAGTAGAACAAACCCTAAAGTGTTACAAACTGACTCTTATCAAGTTGCTCCAATTATCTTCAATTAGACGCGTTTGTTTGTTTGAAAATCTACTTGCTCGCTTACTTTAACGGTCCAAAGTTGTAGTTCTGGATATTTATTACTTTTCGATTAAGAGAATGAATTTGATATTGTAACTAATTATCGTTTTTTCGTTCCTACTTTTTAGTGTTGGTAGTTCGACGTGTAGAAACTATATTCACGGGATGATTTTCATTGTTCAAGTCTTATCTATTTAATAACGGTTGTTGACAGTAAATAATAAATTGCCTTTTTAACCGAAACAATTGCGTATGTAAATATCATCGATTGAACGAAAAACAGCACGACTGACAATTATGAACATTTGAACCAGTCAAACAAACTTGTAGTTTCCTTCAAATCCGTCGCACCTTGTCTGATGTTTCTTAAACGATCATGTTGATTTTATTCCAATGGTATAATGAATATATCTTTATTTGAATCGCTTTTGAATTGCAGCAGATCTTATAAATAAAATTGAAATCAAATAAGTCAAACAAAAATCAAACTAAGAATTTCTCTTACAACAATCTGGCTATCAAGAACAAACCGAACACACAAACGATCCGTTAATTGACCAGAAGCGTTTAATTGGAATCGAACAAATAACGAACATCAAATGCTATTTTTCCAACTTCGAGTCCCTTTGAAGAACAAAAATGCGTGGAGACAGAGATGGAATGATGTTCCGTAACAAACAAATCGATGCTTGGATATTTTATTTATAAGATCAAACCGCCGTTTTGTATAAATATAATTGTAAACAGTTTAATAGTTTTGCATGATGTAGAAGGAGTCAAGTTTTTAATCTGAAGCTTTCTTACAATTAATCCTTTAGAGATGAGAGACACGCAAAGCGATAACTCACATGAATGCATGGGTATGTCTAAGCGTGCTTTTTATTCTAAAATACTTCTATTATCACTTCTAAACATATGCTTTATAGAAAATACTTTGTACGATTTCACTTGTCGAAATTTGAGTTCACTTTTACATGAGCATCTCATAATAGCGTCAAATTCTCTATTGTTAATCATGATTATTATGAGCTGTGCGTAGTAAATAAACGATAACTGAGACTAAATTGTAAATACGATATTGATGTAAGGCACATTTGAAATCTTTCTGTAAGAAACATTTCTTCAATTAGCATAATAACAATGATCATTAATACTCACTTCTGTGTAACAACATTTTGTGTCGATTGTCAAAGATGTTTAATTTGTTTGCAGTCATTGGCAGAGGAGGCGAACAAATAACGAGATTGCAAAGCGAAACGGGATGTAAAATACAAATGGCGCCGGAAAGTGGTGGACTGCCCGAGCGTGTTTGCACGCTTACCGGCTCTCGAGAAGCTGTCAAGTAACTTGTTTTTACCTACTGTTTCTCGCAAAACTTTGAACTATTTTTCTCTATCTCTTTGTGACAAGTGATTTATTTATTGTTTTTTTTTTTTTTTGTTTAATCCGTAACCAGTAATGCCAGACCCATTATTCGATAATATGTCATATGCTTTTGTTTACTTTTGCCTCAAATTATTTTGATCAAACACTATCAGCGTATTGATATACTCAGTGTATTATTATCGATGCGAAAAAATTGTATTGTCGTGGCACCGAAATGGAAGGTTGTATGAAAAATTGCCAAGCAAATCCACTATCCTCCTTTTAAGTATGTATCATAATTAATTGTTATAGTGTCTGTTGAATAACCATTTATACATATTTCGGACTATTATATATGACTGAAAATGGATTACTCTGTTCAAGTTGATATATATAAGATATGTATTTGTATACATGCATATAATAGCCACATATATTGTTCGCAACGACATTATTCCAAGTTATTTCATGTGTTTGAATATTCGAAACTCGACCAATGTTTTGATCATGATCATTTTATTCTAATCGTATGATGTGTACAGAGAAAATGTACATGGTATCGCTTGTTACAGAGTTACTATTGACACCTGGACACATGTGAGTATGGGACTAGATATCGCTTTTATTATTTTGCCCGGCCTGACTCTTTTGCCGTTCGTTTCACACGAATCATACGTTCTTTTGGCATTATTTTATATTTACTAATAGCTTTTTACTTTCACTAGGGTCGGAAGGGGATTTCGTGGAAGATAAAAAAGAATGAACATTGTAATAGTAGTAGATTCAAGGAGGATAGGGACTAATGATTTGTCACCGGGATTACCTCCAGCGATTGATTGATCTTTTAGAAATGTGTTCTATGATAATAATAGGCTACTTTGTTTTATATGTGTTTACATACCATTTTTATATCGGACGTTCGTTTGATCAAATGATGACATATACGCCAGTTGTCTGTTGCATTATGATACTCTGTAGACATGTATTATTATCACTATTGTTATTGTCATTGTTATGATATTCTTATTATTATATGTTGAGATAATGTCGAGATGCAATTCGGATCTGATTAGTTGATGGTTCAGATGACCTGAACAGAGTAACGATTGTTGAATCATTTGCTATTTGGTGTTTTGTTGCAGTCGTGCTAAGGAATCGATACTCTCAATCGTCAATCAGAGAAGCAGATCCGACATGGGCGACATGAATATACCTGGTGGCAACAACCAGAACAACATGAGCGCCATGGGCGGTGCCAGTCACCCCGGCTTCGTCGAGATCATGATTCCTGGTCCCAAGGTCGGCTTAATCATCGGCAAGGGTGGCGAGACCATCAAGCAACTTCAGGAAAAATCCGGAGCCAAAATGGTCGTCATTCAAGAAGGCCCGTCTCAAGAACAGGAAAAACCCCTCAGGTGATTCTTCCCTGCCTTTTATTGCTCTTCTCTTTCTTTTTATTCCTCTCATTTTGTCAACTTATTTTAATCTTTTACGTTTAATATTAACAGTTATGAACAATACTTACGTCTTCGGCCTACACAGGCTATGCTGTTAACTAAGAAACAGTATTACAAAGACAAGATTTATCATATGTTGTATGTAACCAGTTTTATCTGTGTTGTCAATGCCACAGTGAAATCTCTCTCAGTCACACATGTTTACGATGTTCCAATTGTGAACATCTGGTCTTCAACGAACACCATTTGTCTCACTTTTTCATTCCTTTGTAATTAGTTTTACACAAATGAGAACCAAAAGAATACGTTGGTTTTGATGAAATTCTATACAAAAGTAGCGTCACTTGCTTTGGATTTCATTTATTTTTGTTATCATGTATCTGTTTTGTGTGATTCTGGCGTTGTTGTTTTTGGAAAGGTTGCTCCAATGACGTGATTGATGTTTCACAGAATAACGGGCGATCCACAAAAAGTTGAATACGCGAAACAGCTAGTTTACGAGTTGATCGCCGAAAAGGAGATGCAAATGTTCTACAGAGGTGGACGCGGTAGCAGTCCACCTGGCGGAGCTGGCAGCGGTGGCAACGCTGGTGCCAACGACAGAAACAGCGGCAATTTCCAACAAAATGATAACGGCTTTAATCACGGCAGCAACGGCAATGGCGTAGAGGTATAGATATTTGGAATCAATTTGACAATTATAAAATAACTAAATACTACAGTTTTGCATTTTGAATCTTTTAAATATGTTTCGAACTTGTTTGGATTGCATTTTATTATTCAACAAATCTTCAGGTACTCGTGCCACGTGCAGCAGTTGGTGTGGTCATTGGAAAAGGAGGTGACATGATAAAAAAGATTCAAGCTGAAACTGGAGCAAGAGTACAGTTCCAGCAAGGCAGAGAAGAAGGTCCTGGAGATAGAAAATGCCTGCTTTCTGGAAAGCACCAAGCTGTTGAACAGGCGCGACAGCGAATTCAAGAACTCATTGACAGTGTCATTGTAAGTTATTACAAATGTAACGCAAGCAATCAAGTCAAACACATTTCTGTTTCATTGATTAACACTGTCTGTTAATGAACTGACAGTATCCGGGTTAGGATGAAAATATAGAGTTGCACAAACGCATTAATGTTTTTGATATTTTTCAGTGTAATGTACCAATAGTGTCTCAATATAAAATCGTTAGAAACGTGGGAGATAACTCGGTACAATGCGAGGGGCATAAGTTTAACGTACAGTCTACTGGAAAAGTCGTATTTGATTCAGTAAACGAATTATAAGTTGTTACTGTCGCACGTGTTGAATTCTACGCGCACTTTAATGTTGTGTATGTTGAAGTGACTTTCAGCAACTCAAAATTTCCACCAATAATCAGTCAGTTACAGTTTTCATTAATCTTGAATAAATCTTTTGAATACAAATATTCAAAATTAATGATCTAGTTCATCGAATTGATATTGATAGTTTGAGAAACGTTTTTATTTCTCACTTCAATTTCCTTGTTTCACAAACGTGTAGAGATGAAATATTTTCATTGCACAGCTTTCTAAAGATGCAGTTAGTTCAGTTATTAGTTACAATTTGTGCTTGAATGTCTGAATGCACAAATCATTTCGTGTGTAAATCGGAAAAAATATGTTTCCAAATGTTGGTTTGTGAATGTAAATAATTGTCAACGGTCATTCAGAAGTATAAAAGTACAACTAAAGTTTCAAATTGTCACTTCAAAAACAAATCTTCATACTTTGAAAATTGATTATTTTAATGGTTGGTTTCAGAGACGCGATGATGGACTAAATAACCTGGGAAGCGGTGGGCGTGGTGGAGGTGGTCCCCGTGGAAATGGTTTCAGTAGTGGGCGACCAAATGAATATGGCGGCGGTGGAAGCGGTGGTTGGGACAGACGCCAACAAGGAGGTCCGATGCCAGACAAAGTGGAAACGACCTTTACAGTGCCAGCCTCTAAATGTGGAATTATCATAGGAAAAAGTATTGTAGTTCAACAATTTGATATCAAATTTCAATTAACTTAATCAGACAAAAATGTAATTTTATAATTGTGCAATTTCAGGAGGAGAAACGATTAAACAAATAAATCAACAAACTGGCGCTCACTGTGAAATAGACCGTAGGAATCAAGGAAATGAAAACGAAGTTGAAAAAATCTTCATCATTAGAGGAAACCCGAATCAAGTTGAGCATGTTAAAAGAATATTTAGCGAAAAACTAGGAATGGTGTATCCGAATGTAAGTACTTTATTGGCTGATTTAATAAACTGTTTAAAGATTCTTTGTTTGGCTAAATGGAAACATGTTTTATGATCTTAGGGACCTTCTCCTGGACAACAGAACCCTTACCAAAGTCAAGGAGCTATTGGTTACAATCCTAATTGGACCGCTGCTGCCGCTGCTGGTTATCAAGCATGGCCAAGCCAACCCCAAGCTGCAGATGCAGGTTTGTTATTTTGACTGAAATGATAAGATGGCTGATCAAAAAATTTATTTTTACAATAACGTTTCGTTTGATTCTCAGCAAACCAAGCACAAGTGCCAGTGGCAGTAAACCCACAAACTGGGCAGCCTGATTATAGCGCCCAATGGGTTGAATATTATCGATCTTTAGGACTTCATAGAGAAGCCGAAGCTGTTGAACAACAAGCCAAAGCGAGTAAACAAGGTCATGGACAACCAGGTACTTCATTGAACAAATCAGTTTCATTCATCTTAACAAAGATCGATTTACGATTCTTGATTCATTAAAATTCTACTCCAAAATTAGACCAAATAGAATGTCTATCTTAGTCGTATAATTACCAAAATCTCAAGTCACTGTATCACGTGAGAAATTGTATGCTTAAAATAGAATGACATTGAAATCTGAAACATTAAAAGAAGCCATAATTTGATTTGAGAACAAAATGAATTTCAGTAATGAAACAATGAATTTGAATATGCTGGAAAGAAGAAAATAATTCAGTTAATTACTCTATTTTAGGAGCAAATGCTCAAGCTCAAAACAACTTAAACACAAATGTTACGCCTGGCGCGACACAACAAACGCAACCTCAAGCACAGCAAGGGGCGTCTCAGAACGGTGGTCAAGCTGATTACAGTGCTCAGTGGGCAGAATACTACAGGAGTATCGGCAAAATCAAGGAAGCTGAATCAATCGAAGCCCAAATAAAAGCTGGAAAGGTATAACGAATGAATAGAAAATTGCTTATGTATAGTGAAGATTCGAATTTTCAGAAGAGATTGTAATTAATTGTTTGTTGAATTCTGAATTAAACGTAACACCATTATGATCTGAAATATAGGGAAGTCAAATGGGTCAGCAGCAGATGCAACAGGCCATGCCAGCTCAGCAAAGCGGGGCGCCGGGGGCAGCGGTAAACCAATTTCCACAGGCTTACGGTACTTACCCGGGGATGAATGCAGCTACGCCGACGGCTTATTACCCAACGGGCGCTGCAACGACCGGGCAGCCCCAACAAGGACAGCAGAACCCCTCGTTCCAAGCTAGTTACCAAAACTATCCGTACTCTCAGCCGAGTTCCGAAAATTGAACAAAAGGACTAAAATGAATGTAAGTCTGTCTCAATTAGTCAACCTGTTTGAACGAATACATTTGGTTTGGTAGTAGTGAATATACATTCTTTACATTTTTGCAATGGGTACATAATTGTTTGGCCATATCAACAGTGTAAGAATGAAACAGCGTGGTCCATATTCCTTCTTTCAGGAATGATTGTAGATAACATAAAACTATGATCGAGATTTGTTAACGAGCAATCGCATGTGTGAATTATGACTTTCTATTATATACTTTTGAATACTATATAATAATCTACCATGTGCCATGTAATAACTCATTCTTTTGACACCGAAATCGTTTCTTTATTTCAGACAGTTTTCAGCTTTCCGGTGGGGTACTCTTAAATATCTGCAGAGCTTCGTCATGTGTAATATTCCCATTAAAATATAAATGCTTCACATACAATGAAAACAACATATGAATAATAATGTTAGGATAGAACAAGTCAGCTTCCTCAGTTTTTTTCAAAGCTATCTAATTAATTCAATTCAAAATACTGTTCAATGTATACACAAAATGGTTGTGTATATTATAACATACGAAAATGTACATTGTGGTATGCATTTCGCATGAAATTTAATTTGGTAAACAACTGCATATAAAAGAATGAGCGCAAAAGTCTCTTATGTTTGTTTTTAACAAGTATTGGTACAATCATATATATATATATAAATGATTTGTAATAACGTAGGCATAAAACTAGAAAAAGGAATATAATTATTGCAAAAGTTCCATTGACATTATAGCAGCAGAAATTCTTGCAGCCGAGTTTAGAGGGCTCTGGATTCAACTACGCAAAATGATCGGACAACAAGAATTCAATATGTTTTATCTCACTGTGCATTTCAAAACAAACTTCTTTATATATGGTTCATCTTTATTATATTTCTTTCCATTTCTATTGTTATATTATAATTATAATATTACTGTTACAATGATTAATCACACATAGATTATTTTATGATTTCTGATGAATAATCATATGTTTACATGTGCTCATCGCCATCATATTTTTCATACTCATTAAAGGTTAAGATTAAGCGATAAAACTAGATTTACATATTGTCTTTGTAATAGCAATAGTTTTCTTAATTTCATTGTAACTTGTACGAATATTTCTGATTTTATCGACCTTACTATTATACGTTATGTATTTCTTTTTGTTACTATATATATACTTATGTTTATGCGTATATATAATAAATTTTATGTATAAGTTTAGTGATATATAGATCTCCATATAATTGCATATATATATAAATATATATATACGCATATGGTTATAACAAATATATGTATATGTACATCTTTTCTTCAAATATTTGTTCTTCAATACCAATGCTACTTTTTAGATCTCCAAGGTTCCAACATCCCAAGCTGCAACTTTTTGATATTGCATTTAGATTGTGTTTCATCATTTCACCCCAATGAATTTTTAGTTCATTTTCCATTACAATTATTGAAACATTCTTTTTAAGTAAGATCAATACATTATGTTTCAATAATACGAAGTGTTATACTTTTATCCTCAACAAATTGAAATGAACTCCCCCTCATGTTGATCTAGAAAAAGATGAAAAATATGTATTTTAAGACTGTAGACAGCATTACATTGGAGCAAAAAAAATTGTCAAACTTCAAAGTATTTTGATTTTATTCAAACAAATTTTATTTTTAGATTATTCCAATTTAACAATACATACCGCACTGATCTGTAAATCAAAAATTGCATGACAAATTAAATTTTTTGAATATAATAAACAATCAATAAATAAACAACAAATTGTCAATCTAAATCATTTATTTTTTTCAAACGTACGTTGATTTATTTATAATTCACTTTTTTCGAGTCAAAACTGTTTAATGGCGTCTAAGAAAATAAACTTAAAACTTTTCTGTTCTAATAATCAATATGTATTTAAATTGGAAAATAAAATACATAGATAAAAACAATTTGATGTGTTTATAAAAAAACATGATTAATGGAATTGTAAAATTATAATGTTATTAATATTACAAGGTTAAATTATTATTATCATTAGTTATCATGCTAATAATCTGAATAAAATTAAACTCAATTTATTTGTTTAAATAAAATAAAATAAAGATTATATTACATATTAACAAATCTTCAACTATATGTTAAATGATTGTATTTTTATAGAACTCAATCATTCAAAATAATCATCTTGTCTGCTATTTGCAAAATGTCACAATTAATATTTTATCAATAAAAAAGAAATAATAAAAGAGAAAACTTTATTGAACAATATGTAATTGTATTTTTAAGTTTGACAACTTTTCTAGATTTTAAGGTTTTCTGTTTCAACACATACCAAAACTATATAACAACTATAAATTTCAATGTTAAACTAAAACTTATTCAAATAAATATAATTCACAATAATCTCAATATTATGAATAACAATAATTATTTCGAATTTAGATTATTTAAAAATGGAATTTTTATGCAAAACTTTCCATCCGAAGAAAATTGGAATTCAATCACTTCCGTATTACAGTGATAAGGAAAATGACATAGATCTAAATCTAAATGAATGATAATTGTTGTTAAGGATTAACAGCTATTTAAATATATTATACATAATGTTTTTAATTCATTTGAAA
>JABFQD010001735.1:0-17277 GCA_022817045.1 Psix sp. ZL-2020 | reverse complement strand
TGATTTATGTTTTCGCTTACAATTGATAAGATATGGTACAATTAATTATTCATGAATGTTCACATTTTTATTATGAAATAATTGAAATTCTTTTAAATTTATTGTTCTGTTTGACTTTTTCGAAGCCAAGCTTTAAAAATGAACAATTGAATTTAAAATAATTGAATATGCTTTAAAATTAAATACAAATTAAAATGTTGAAAAAATCTGGATAATTGTTGAAAAAAAGTTTGAAATAAAAATATAAATTTTAGTATTATTTTCAAATTATGAGGTTTTTGCTATTAATAATTGTTTACTTGAAAATTACAAAAAAAATGCATCGGCCAGTCTCGACTGTTATATTAGTTTTATAAAAATCTAACAATTATTTATCATTTCTATTCCTAATACCTATTTCTTAAATTTGACAGATACGATAAAATTTTATTTTTATAAGTATAAGTATTTTAGTTCAAAATAGCTTTACTAAAAAAGATAAGAATTGATGGGCATTTAAATCTTCTAAATAAAGTTAATCGACAAAAAACGTATTTTTACATTCAATTTTTTCAGTCTGTGACACAAAAATGATTAATTTATTTAAAATAGATTTGATGCAATTAGCTCAATTTAACTAAAATAAATCTTAATAATTTGAATCAATTATTCAAGATACTGCTTGTTAAAAAAGAATCATTTATCTATTTTGTATAAATTTCAAAAAGATTAAAGTTAAAAATACAAGTTTTATAATTATGTTTGCACCCAGTCAGTATAATTTAGGCTACAATTTTAATTAACTTATTTTACTTATCGATTATTTTTTCTCAAAGTGAGAAAAAATATATGATTAAAGTTGTCTTAATATGATGTAAGTGTAATTGCTTAAAAAATTAAGTTATTTTGAAATGGAATGATTTATTAATTTTTCATACTTTATCTTTATACTAATAACCGACACGGAAAAAATATGTTAAGGTTCGGCTGAATTAACTAATTAATTCAACTTCCACATGGACTTGTTTTAAACCAAATTCCTTTGATTTAGCGAATTAGTTTGATAGGTTTGATTGAACTCTACTGATTTTTTCAGTAAATCTAGTTTATGAAAGTGACTATGTAGTTTCATGTTTTGACACATGGAGCGAAACTAATCCATTTAATAAATGTTTTTATGTTATAATTATAACCGAATATAATTTATTATATAAATCAATTACATACAATTATAAGTATTAAAAATAAATTCTAACAAAAGTAGGAACACGTATTAAAAGTTAAAAGGTACTCATGAAAATAATTTTATATCCACAGTTTTCACTTATATAGTGGTTTGAATAGAAATGTTCTATTAACGAAAAGTTATAATTTGTAAATTAGACAACAAATTAAAAATAGTAAAAATACTTATCGACCTAGAATAAATAGACTGGAGAATTGAAAAATCTATTAAATGAATAACTTATATAAACAACAACAATCATTTAATTGTTCTTTCTCATTGGCAAAAGAGTAATATACTTAATTTGATTAAAAGAGAGATTTCTATTTGGTATCTACACCCGAGGCCAAAGAGATGATTTTTGATTGGTTGTTTATCAAAAGATATGAGTTTGAAATTTGTGAATGTTCGTAATTAAAAATTTGAAATATTGTGGAAATATAACATATTCTATATAATATATATAGAATATAAGATTTGGTAATACATTTTTAGAAATGCATGTTTCTGCTAAATTAAATATTTTTTTATAAATTTTCATTAATTGCAGCCTATTTTACATCGTTATTTTGTGTATTATGAATTACAAATAATAATTTATAATCAAATTATTTCAAAGCAACTTTTTGCATTGTTTCCTACTACATATTAATAAATTTTTTAATTAAAAAGTATGCATGGATAATTATTTGGCTTAAAATTAATTTAAAGTGTTAATTAACAAATAACTAATATTTTATCAATAACAATACATATGAAATCCTGGCAATGATTTGATCAATCATTGATTTTACGTTGCGTGATGGACATCAACTTATATAGCTTAATTTAATTATATTCTTTTAATTCGTGTAATTGAACTTTTTAACGAAATTTATTATTTATAAAATAATAAATTATTCATTTGTACATTATTAATGTATCATTTTTTTATTGTAAAAACATAAATTGACAAAAATTGTAAAAATTATAAGTTATTAAATTTATTTCTAATTTAATTATAGTTTTTATACAAAAATCAATTAACTATTGCTGAGTGATTATTTCACCCATTTAGCAATACAGTTAAGCGTCAGCAAAAGGATTAAGGATTACACGGTTGAAGTCAATTGAGTAAGGAGGGCATTTGAATAATGCACCCATGTAAGGGGGTTATATTTATTCTTGACGTGAGTGAGGGTATGGGACATTTGACGTATGTTGTTGTATACAATCATTTGATTCGTTTATTATGTAGACGCAACTACTTCTACCGCTTAAAGACGGAAAATTAGTATGAAAATAAACTTCGTGACTTGATAAAAAAAAGATTTAAAAACATAATTAAATAGTAATTCAAATAATACAAGCAAATAATAAAACGTCTAATTTCATTTCAATATAGTATAATACGTAACGTATATTTACGTTCCGAAAAAATGACAAATAGTGGTAGCTCGCATGGCTCCATCTACATTTTGTTTTTAAGGGGCGTAAAATGTATTATAATTAGGATGTTTAATGGATGACATGTATTTAGGATAGATAACTAAGGTAAAATTAAAATAAAAGAACAATTCTTATATAAGTTAAAATAAATTAAAAAAGAAAAATTGATTTAAGATGTCATGTTTAATTTGAGAATTGACTCAGTTATAATTGAAAATTAAGGAACATTTTATGCTATTCATAGATATTTGTAGAGTTTTTAAATCATCTTGATTTGGTTATAAGAACTGTATATTATTATATTGCGGTAAAAGTTATATCCTTGTGGGTTGAGTACGGGACTTATTAAAATTCTTTAAAATTTTTGCAACAACACGACAGTGAAAGCCAAAGTTAACGCTAATGAATTCGCAGATGAGATTCAAACATAAAAAAAAGTTCTAAAAGGCGTCTTGTTGAGGTCAGATTTGTTTTGTTAACTTTTATTGGACTTTTCTTTATAAAGGAAACTATAGAGTATATTTCCTTTTGTTTGTGGATGATGTGATAATGAACATCGAATTAAATCGTAATTCAACACAAATGAATTTAAAATTATTATAAAAAATAATTGATACAAATTGCATTAATTGACCAATAAATCAATCGGAAAGATTATTAAATATGAGTGGAATCTAAGGATTTTTTAAATACATTATGGATGCTCTTATAATTCTAGTATATTTATCGATTAATCATGTACGGCCAATCAATTGGATTATTTATACTAATGAAAAAATATGTTAAGGTTTGATTTGAAAAGTTCAAACCTCGAATTGACTTTGAAGATAAATTATGTAGAAACATGACTTATTTTTAGAATAAATGAAATGATCAGTTATTTATTATACATGTTAATAGTATAATTTGATAAAAAGGCGTGTAACGCTCGTGTTACAAATGCTGTTTTTCGTGCGAGGCAGCATGTGCAATGTAAGCTTTTACACACTAGTACGAAACAACTCGCGTTTTAATTTAATAGTATCTTATGCACTAAGGGAGTAAAAGAAGCGATTACTCCCTGAGGAGCAGATCACTTGTTTCTCCCGGGGTGCATACAACATTTGTCGTAACATGTGCACATAAACAACGATTTTATTTCCTGTTTCCAGGGAGAGAAACACGTCTTCTCTCCCTTGGGAGAGGAACATTCCCTCAGGAGTAAGAACCAATTTCTCTCCGAAAAACAAAATAAAAACGTAAGTTATGTGCCCTTGTCACGAAAAATATCATATGTAATATAGAATAAAAGTTACCACACTCTCGCGACGGAGTAAAACACGCGTTTCACATGAAGTCTTCTTTTTTCACAAAAAATTTCAGTTATTTCATAATAAAAGTTAAATAATTGAAATCTGATTACTGTTTATACTTAATCTGAATCTGAATCTGAATGTTAAGATTCATGTTGCTTATGTAAAATGTGGATATTTAGTGTCTATATATTTATGTTCAAACGAAAAATACATAGCATTTACATATATATGCGACAAAATGTCCACTATGCAGAAATGTATTGAAAAAATTCGTGCGTGAAAAAAGGTGAAATTTTTAAAGCGGTAATTATTTGAAAATAATAATTTTTCTTATCAATTTAAGGATTAGAATTTTAAGGCATTTTTCACAGAATTGATAATACCAAATTCGTTTGATATACATGAGTTATACATGTATATGTATGAATAATTGTAACATTTATTGAAAAATAAATAGGATTATCTTTTTTTAATTGTATACTTTTGATCAATGAATTTTCATTGTTCATTATGAATATATTCATAGAGCGTCTCGACTAGAACTTAATTGATAATATTTCATAAAAAATTAAATGCAACGAATTCAATTGCATTTTACACAATATATCGGTATAGCTTCATAGTTAAAAATTAATAGTTAAAAATTAGTTCGTGTCTTGGAAATTGCAAATGCATTTCTATCATCGAGATATTTTTGATATGTTTTATACTTTGCGAAAGTACTATCAACATGATCAGACATTTTATTACGGAATGTTAATAGTTAAATCAAACATGTCAAAACATATAATCTTAAAAAATTAATTAAATTGGACAAGTTACACTTTAATAATGAATTTTGTATTCAAAAGCATTTTAAGTTTATTATACATGAACGTTTTCTATAAATTGTATTATAATCATTGATTTAGTTTTAAAGCTATTAGTTTTTTTATACAATGCAAATTTCGTATAGCTTTTAGCTTATTTAAAGTTGGTCAAAACTTTTTTGATACAATTGTTATTATATTAATGTTTCATCGGTGAAACCTCTTTGAGGCAGTTTTCAGTTTTACTTTTTTTATAGTTCTATTTAATTGGCTATTATTGTTCCAAAAACAAGTAATTTTCATATTTGTATTTACTCGTTATTATACAGAATTATTTTTTCAATAATTCTTTTTCACAAACCGCATAAAGTCAATGATAGTTTCCTAGAATTTCTGTTTAAATCAAATTTTTGACATATTTATATCGATTAAAAATAACTAACATATCGATAGTACAAAAATGATGTTTGATCTTTTTCGTATTTATTAAAAAAATGATAGGAACAAGTATTTAACATGTAATCGTGCCTATATTTATGTTAACTGTATTTTAATTTCGCGATAATTTTTTGCTCTAAAGGTTAATTTCAATTTAAAACACGAACATTTATTTAAAACTGTATTATGACACAATTAGGATTGCGATGTCACATCGATTGAGTCGAGAAACCTCCGCGGATGTTCGTCTTACGGCATGTCTCTCACCCTGTCAAAGTTCGGACCGAGTATCGAATGGAATCCAAGTAACCCCATCCACGCGCAACGAGTAAGATTCAAGAGACGCTGTTGGAACCAGAGAGCAATGTCGAAACGACGGCGAAGGTATGTTGAGATATGCTGGATCCGACAATGCAAATCCGCCGTCCCGGAAAGTGAGAGCCAGAAGGACGGCGACAAGAAGATGACGACGTTGCTGGAGAAACTGCTCCGCAGATTGTCTAACCGTACAGCGCAGCGTTGCATTCCATTATTCCTAAATATGTAATATCCGGGACAAAATTTAGCGTTCACAAGGAATTCAGGGAAACCATTGTTTTGTTTTTCCGCATCACGAGGCATTCCGAATTAAGCGCTCGCTAGCTCGCGAATCCGCGACCTTCTTATTTCGCCTCTCAAGTGCGACATTTAAATACTTATATCAAAAATTTGAACCAAATGCCAAGCATTCGTTCCTTATGAAATATACTGATTTCTTCTTAATAAAACTGCAACGACATTCAGTAGAAGCAAAAATGGGATAGCAGTTGTATATTAATATTCAAATAATTATATTTGTTCTTGTAACAATTTTGAGCAAGCAATAAAGCCGCTAGAAATGACGATAAAACAAGCTGTGCTTTGATGTAAAATTAAATTTGTATCAAACGTTTGAGCAACATTCTCAAGTTTATTATTGTCGAGATGTTTTCTGTTCAACCTAATTTTGATATTGAATGTTTTTTTTTTTTGATATCTGATAACTGATTTCATGATTTCATGATACAAAGTCGTGTGAATAGTAGTAAGGAGTACTGTTTCTTGAAAATATAAAATCTTTTAAATATTTTCGGTTTACATAATAAACTGGAGAAATGTTTGTTTTATATTTTTATGTATATAGAACATGTTGAATTTGTAGGTTTACTTTGCTTAAAACTCTGAATGTAATAATTGTGTATAATGTCGATAGAATAAGCTGATTTTAATTATAATATGTTGGATAAAACATGATTTCAACATTCTCTAAATGGAACTTTAGAAACTATATTAGTATAGTGAATGTTTTTAGTTCTTCCTCTTTAACCACTGTAATACCTTCAATCAAGTTGTTATATCCGGAATGTAAAAAAATAAGTTCAGTTTCGAAGCTTCATATACATCACTGAATATCGAGCATATTTTGTGTTGAGAAAATATGACTTGGTTCTGAGTTTTTTCCTTTTGAATTTCAGAAATATTTTATGGGTCTTGAAAGGGATTTGGTGATTTATTTTAAACTGTACCATGAATATATTAATTATTCTTTACCTATTTGATGGTAACAGCAACTATATGAACAAATCGAAAATCGGATATCTATGTCTTCGAGAATATATATATATATATATATATATATATGACGTACCGATGGTTGTTAAGAAACACTCCACAGTTAACTTGAAGCAAACTATATCTTAAATTTGTTCTTAAATTTTAAAACAAAAATTTAAATTATAGGATTTTACGTAATTCATCAATACATATATACGTTGAACTCATGTCAATCCGTTTTAAAAACATTTCTAAACGCATCATATTTTTGAATATTTTTAATTCGAAGTTTTTACTCATGGAAACTTGATTTCAAACAAAAATTAATGTTAGAATTGATGATGTCATTAGTTCACAATGTGTTCTAGCGATTTTTTTCAATTATTTTATAAAAATACATAAACTGTCTTGCAGTAATATAATTATAAAAGGCATAAATGCTTCATATATTGCTTTATTAAATCACAATAATTGTGATGATTTTAACCAACTTTTTGTATATAGTTTAATTTTACTTAAATTCTTAGTATTATTTTGTTGAGATACAAAATTATCATTGAACGAGATTTAAAAATTTTCGTCAATGATGTATGAGAAAAGATACGAGGCTTGATTAAATCATGTAAGTTGGTGACACTGAAAAATTAATAAAGAAACAATCTTATTAAATAAATGAACCGCAAAACGTTTGAAAAATTTTTCGTTTTAACCTTAGTCATATAAATAAGTATTTTAAATACATCCTATACAAGAATTAGTAGTTCATTTTATTCTTTCAAAGCACATGATATCGTAGAATCAAATTGATTTGATTGGTATGGAATCAAAATCAGATAGATCTTTAAGTTTGTTAATATCATTATATATATCAAGATCACTTGACTAAAGCAAAATAACTGATGTTTTCATACTGTTATCATAACGAGTAAAGGAATGTTTGGTAGCTCAAAGAGAGTTTAACCTCGGAAAGTCCTTTTACTGAAGATCTACAGTGCGCCTATAAATCAGATCAAAAAAGCCATTCAGCGGAGGTAAAAATATTACCACTTTTAAACCAGTTGTATCTTACATAATTTTGATTGAAATTGAAGAAATGTTTTTAATTGAAAATTGCGCTCATAACCCATATCTTTTTTAATGCATAATTAAAGCCAATCTTTTTCTTAACAAAATAAAAAATAAATTTCATTGAGATGACAATGGCATGGCACTGTCATGGAACTGACATAGCCATTTCAAAAGCATAGTATAGCCATACTAAAGGCATATCAAAACTGCGCATTACTTAACTATAAGTATTCCAAATCCAGCAAGTGCATACGCCTGGAGATAGATTAGGCATTGGGGTTAGCGGCGCGTGTGGCACTCGGCTGCAAAATTCGCATCACCAAACAACAATATATATGATGGAAGTAAAACTAATTAACTGAAATTTAAGAAAGATGAATCGCTGTAACAAATTTCTTGTATTAATTATGAGAAAGAATCATCAAGGACACACAAATATTTGTTATGTCAAAGTTTTGTTCACACTATTTTTGAGGATTCTATAGAAGAGTAATTTTGAATCACTCTTACTTTTAATTTTTATGTTAAGAAAAGTCTCATCGATTCTCAGCGCTAATATGCAAACATTTATTTCAAACACATTTAAAAAAAGTAAAAGAACTGATACGTTATTTCAAATATTTATCTATAGACTGAGAGCAAAACAGTTTGAATAATTACTAATTTTAAAATAAAAATTACTAATTTTGTATGAAAGTGAGAAAATTTTAAAAATACCACAAAAATTACTAGTAAAATTCGCGTAATAGATTGTTAATTTTACAAACAAAGTTTGAATCTTTGTGATTTTTCTAGCACATTTTACTATTAAAATACTGTTAAAATACGTTAAACTTTTATTTTGAAACAGGCTTTAGCTTTTTTATTCATTTAAGGAACGTTTTGGAGATATGAGTCCAATATATATGGAATCTATTTAATACTCACAGGGTACAGTATAAGTCTTGAAACAGTAAAATATAATAATTCGAAATATACCTTGAATTAAAAACAAAGTACTGGTGTCAATTATTTTTCAACAAGTGAAAAGTGAAAGAAATTTTTTCGAACCATAAATTGCAATCCCTATTCTTCGTACACGTTTGGATGTGAACAAAGTTTTTTTAAAACAAAATTATAATTTGTGATCGATGGCACTGCAATGGAAAAAAATTAGTTCTTTCCAATTTAAAATGAAAATGATGTAACCAGGAATCACTTCAAGTAATACATATAGAATCAAATTAACAAATAATTTCAAGAGGTGTAACAAGAGGTGCTTCCGGTCAAATTTTCGCGTTGTTCATCAGCTCTTTTGTCGCAACGCTGAGAGGAGATTTTTTCGATAACGCGATCTCGATTTCGCGCGGTTCGTATACCGGAGGTTGCGCCATAATCAGGTCTTTGAGATATCTACTCAATTCTTATTTTAGTTGCTGATCGTGCAACTCGATCGCCTCGTCAACTTGTCGCTTTCATACACGGTGTCTCAGCCATCGGTGCTTTACCGATTTATTATACGTTCCCGATGGCGATGATGAATGGGATTCATGAAACGTCGTGTCAAATTTCAGTCGTTAGCTCAATAAATATATAAGGCTTTTGAGTAGCAGACGCTCCTCGATGACGGCTTGGATACGTTACTCTATTTTATATTATTATTATACGTTACTCTACATTATTATTATATTATGAGGAAGGTAAGAGAAGAAGCAAAATTTTATTTATTTAGTAAAAAAAAGGCAATTCAGTTTTCAATGTCGGTCGTTGTCAGTTTTTTCGTCTCCATCGAGGTCCGTAGCAATTTTGTGCTACGGACACAATCACTGCTAAAAGGCTTTTCGGGAGCAACTATACGCTGATAAAATGAAGACAGAAATGTTACCTCGGTGCGCTATACCGCATTAATAAGTTCTTAATTGAGGGGGGTCAAAAAAGAATTTGCAATAATATATGATTTATTTCATCACGGCATTTCATAAAAAAACATGTTTCATTATAACAAAAACGAACGCTAAATTATCTCTGTTTTGACATACAATTATTTAATTGATAAAATATATAATCACCACAAATTTATGTGATTAATATTTAAATTAATTTATCAATAATGAGTAACTTTCTCTCTTTTTTAAATCACGTAATAATATAATGTCAGTCAGTTTTAGAACATGTCTTAGTAGCCTCAGAACTGTCAACCTCAAACAGTCGTCATGAATTGCCGGTAAAATGGTTTTTCATTATTTCTCCAGTTCATGTGTATCTCAAAACCGAGTTCTCCGGACAGTCTTTATAAAAAGAAAGAAATGAAAATTTCATATAAAAAGAAATTAAGTGTAAAATAGAAAATAAGTAAAGAAACGTAAAATGAAATGAGAGAAGAAAACGATGATGCCGGTTTCAAATTTGTTCACTAAAGAAATACAAATAAAACTATTAATAATATTAAACAGGTAGAGTGAACAATGAATGCAATAACAGATTGTTATATTACAGAAAGATTTATTTGACACGTTTGAACTGTATTAGAACCAGATACAAAGAGAACAGTGAAAGTGGTAAATAGAGTTAGTGTGAGTGGAGGGGGTTAGTAATTCAAACTTACCCTACTATTTGGTAGCATGAAATTTTTGCTTAAACTTTTAAATTTTGCTGATATTGGCTACGAGAGTTTCTCATCCAGTGGAAATTTTTATCAAATTGTTACCTTATATCATGCAGATTCACGAAACTACACTGGTGAAATAAAACATTCTAATTTGA
The DNA here is from genome assembly GCA_022817045.1 of Psix sp. ZL-2020. Classification (NCBI taxonomy): domain Eukaryota; kingdom Metazoa; phylum Arthropoda; class Insecta; order Hymenoptera; family Scelionidae; genus Psix; species Psix sp. ZL-2020. The sequence continues at coordinate 6,721 of JABFQD010001735.1, read as the reverse complement.
TCAAAATTTTACAATTTTTCAACCCACCGTATGTTTCGTAATTTTGATTTAAAATGGTTATTTTTTCAACCAAATTAAAGCATAAATCTCCCCTTTATGAATGTTATGAAAAAAGTTAAACAAAATTGGATACATTTAGTGTAAACAAAAAATTTGCCAACTTTGAACATGTGCAGGAAAAAATATTGTCTTCAGAAACCATATTTTTTGGATTATAAAAATTCATTTTTTTCTAAACAAAATGAAAAACAATGAATGAACTAAACTTTGCGACCAACAGCGCTAACTTGCTGACTCCAAGAAAGTTCAGATTCGATAAAGATATTCCGATTTCTAGTAGAATGTTACATATGGAATGGTCAAATTTCCTAGGTGTAACATACGGGTAGAGGGCAGATTCAGATACCAGATCACAGAAGGAGATTTAAGGATCATAGCCTTTGTTTTTATTGGGCAGTTTTAGATTCCGTCAATCCTGAATTTCGGGTGAGAATAAAACTTATGTTTTTAGGTTTAATATAAATCTGTGGATCATCAGCGTATGGGAGATGCCTGCACAGTTGAATAGACCTAGAGAGATGTTATTTATGAAAATAAAGAAGAATCCAAGAACGGATCCTCGAGGCATTCCTGTAGGAGGCGACTTCTAATCGAATATTCACCGCTTTCTCTAACAGTTTGCCTTTTGTGCAATAAGTATCTTTTGAAACAGCATATTATATCTCCAGAATAGCTAAATTCACGACACTCACAGAGGAGCAAACGAGGTCTTCGATCAGGTCAAAACTTTACTAAAAGTAAGAGAACAAGAATTGTCATCAATTGATGATCGTTTGAAGATCTAACATTGTCCAAAATTCATAGGACTACAGCTTGTGAAGAAACTGTTTTCACCACTCGTCAACATCAAGCGCTGTGCCATATCTATTAATTTATTTGACACTCAAACTTTACTCTGTCATACACAATTGTCTCGTCCGAGAGCTGCTCAAAGAGTGAGTGTCTTCTTGCCCAACACCCAAAATTTAACGCAAATTACTATAGAATTGTAATCCACCAATCAATTTTGATTGATAGAAATCGATAAATTACTATCGAGTCGACAAATTACATCATAGATGTCTAATGTTTACATCTTTATATTGACAATTTTTAATGAACCGCGGTCCTACAGTGTTTTCAATTATTAATTTTTTAATTAATATTGCTGTTAATATTGTCAGTGTCGTTGATGGTTCTTCGTTCGAGTCGGGATTCGCCTCCAACTCGACACTCCAAAAAGTCTAAAGACTTCTCATCAATGGTACTGTACAATACTTCTTGAGTTTCGTAACATTTTCAGTTCCAGAACATTCGATAGCACGTTTAGTGCTATCGAATATATATAAATATATATTCATATCTAATATATATATATATTCGTAGTAAGATTAATTATTTTCCATTGATTTTAGAATAAAACTTAAGAAATAATTATAATAGATACACAAATGAAACAATTAATTATTTACGTCACTAAGAAATAAAGTATTCTTACAATGGTTGAAAACTATTATATACTAAACTATATGTAAATTACTATAGTTTACACTCGTCGTGTAAATTATTGTACTCGACTCAGGAAAAACAATTTACAGATCAGTAGCCCTTTGGGCTGCTAACCTAAATCTCGTTTTTTCATTATTGTTTAATGTACTATAATTTGCCTTTTATTAGCATTCATCAAAAAATATAAATATTTAGAAAATTGAAATAGAAATAGGTTATGAAAAAAATAAAACGTAGAAAGCTTTTCACTACTGATTATTTTTTTCTTGAACCATTTCCATCAGGAAAGTATAAATTTTGTAAAAAAGCCACGTCCGGTGTATGAAATAGTATTTTTAGTCAATCATGGCTTAGTAAAATGTTTTCCATAACAAGATGAATAACGGTTTAATTACTAGTGAATGAAAAGAAATTGGTGTAATGTTTCGAATAGATGAACATCACACATTTTTCAAGTTGCATGTCGATTCAATCTTCGAGAACCATGTTAGATATAAAATTAGATAAGCGATACTAAAAATGACATTAAAATTGAAGTCCAGAAATGAATTATTTATAAATATATAGTATTCAGTCATTACCTTATTTCTAATATTTGAAAAAGCTACTTCTTATAAAATATCGTTATACAGTACTCGACCTAATTATACTTCGCTAATAAAATTATTCTCAAACTAGAAAGAGATATGCATAAATGGAAAGTGAGAAATGAGTCAGCTATATTAGATCACAGAACCTTCCTATTCGAAATCTGCATGACAGAGAAAAAGGGTTGTATAGAGCAGGAATTCCAGCACAACTGACTGGATCAACTATCGGTCGGAAATTGGGAACAGACTCAGGCTAATAAAAGGTAGGTACGGATAACGGCCAAATCTGAAATGGGCAGTTGGACATTTGTCCTGGTTAAAACATACGAAAACAACGGCCCTTGGAATATCAGGAGACCATCAAAATCAGTTCCCTGGTAGAATAGGCACATAGAAAGTCTAAGACGTAAAACGAGGAAACCCTTCAATAGGGCGAGAAAAAGAAATGAACCTGAAGAATGGAACATATACAAAAACTGAGAATCTTCAAAAAGAAGGTGGTAGAAACTATGAGGAAGGCTTGGCAGGAGTTCTGCACAGGGGTGGAAAGCATACCAGAAACGGCTAAGCTGTCCAAAATATTTACTAGGGACAACGAAGTCAAGCTTAGGTTTCTCAGAGACAGCTCAGGCAATTATCGAAGAACTGAGAAAGAAACTTGTGAGTTATTGCTCACATTTACGCGGAAGAAAGTGAAATGGACGATCGACAGCTTAGATCTAGCTCCAAGGTCTGGTGACATTTTCTCCAAAATGCTGCAAGAAGGGCTAACTTCGAGTCTAGGTATAATAACAAGGATCCTGAGGGGTCATATGTTGTCAGCTATATGCCCAAAAAACGGAAATAGTGATATATACCGAAACCTGTTAAAGGAAGTTACATCGAAGCCGATGACTTCAGATCTATCAGCCTCACTTCGTTCTTCATGAAAACACTGGAGAGACTGATAAACATATATATTAGATGTAGAACACTGATTAAGCATCCGTAACATGAAACCAGCATACGTACTAGTGGGATAAATCCACAGAAACAACACTTCACATTGTGGTTGGATGCATTGAAAAGCCATAAGAGAATAAAATAGTATTTATTTCCGTCTTTATAGATACATAGGTAACATTCAATTTCACCACAAGAGAGACTATTACAATGTCGTCGGAGACACAGCATACCATAAACCAACATTAGGTAGATTGTGAGTATGCTGGAGGGCAGACAAATATACAGTGCTTGGGGGAGAAAAGGTAATTTAAAGAACAGTTGATAAAGAGTGTCCACAGGAAGGGGTGTTATTTCTGCTAACAATTTTACTGTTAGATATGCAGATGATCTAGTGATAATGGTAAGACGACGATATGAGGGGGTTCTACTGGATCTGTTGATTAAAGGACTACACAAAGTTGAGTAGTGTTATAGAGTGAAATTTCTGAGGGTGAATACCGCTTAAACAGAAAAAGTAACCTTCATACGACGTTATAGAGCTGAATATCTAGGCGTATTCCTGGATAAGAAACTAATGTGGGGAACTCATCTACAGAGACGAAGCTAGAAAGTATTACAATTTTTAATGAAGTGCAGGGAAGCCATAGGTTCAGACTAGGGACTTCAACCGAAAAAGACACTGAGGCTTGTAATGTGCTAAATACCTAAAAATAAAGAAAGAATTAAAACCACTCAAATAGATTGCATTAAAATTCAGTAAAGAAAGCAAAAATGGGATACCTGACGTAAAAGTTTGAAAAATAAAATATCGCACATGAATTCTGACCATATTCTGACGCTTGTAAATAAATGCCAGAACGCGGGATCAGGTAAAGCCTACTTAAAGACTTATTTGCAGTTCTCAAATAAAAAAATTATCTTAAAGTTTTAATAGAAAAAAAGCATTGTCTCGTTCGGTCATCCAAAGATGCGAGAGAGACAGAATATGTATTATTAGGTTAATTATTTTTTGTTAGATAAATTAACAATAAAAATTAAACAAAAGTTGGCAAACATGAGAGAAATAAATTTAGAGAAAATTTTCCTTATAAGTAATATTGAAATAATTCACAAATCCTAACACATTGTAGAATTGTATATTGTTGAAAGATATTAAGTAATAATCAGAGTCAACTTAATTTAAATGTTTAATAGTGAACTTTCATTTTGTTTAAAATCAATCTTTTTATCGAAACAAAATCTAAATTTCGGTCTAATTTCAATTTCGGTATTTAAATTTTCTGACTTACATTAATTTTCGTCATTGCTTAAAAAATGAACTTTTCAAGAATTCGTGGAAAGATAAAAAAACATTTAGGTACAGGTTTATACGGTGAAAAGTAAAAATTAAAACGTGCAAGCAAAATAGAATTCGAAAACTTTATTTTTAACATCACTAAATATATCTTTTTCTCCACATAGACATATATTTAATATTCTTATCCGCATTAAACAAAATATATGCCATAACTATTAAAAGATATTCTACTTGAATTACAGGCATTTTTCTTATTTAGATTTGCATTCTGTTCGATGTAATGATGAAACCTTGTTCGCTTTTTTAAATATAAAAACTGCTTTCAGCACGATAAAAATACTTTTATTTGTCATATCGTTAGCTACTAAAACTGATAAATTATTTCATCTTTATTTTAAAAAATCAATTTTTTTAATTTTAAACCCTCGGATTCTAAAATGTTATAATTTTTACTACTCGAATCGCTAAATCGAAGATTCTGAACTACAACAAGAGTATAGTTATATATTACGCAGACTTAAATATACTGAACCTAAAAAGAATGTTGACAGTACGACATTTAAATATATCTCTATATTATTAGTTTATTTAGTGTGATTAAAGACATAAAGTACATTACTTTGTCGTATAACGTTTAAGAGATTCTTTCATACACAAATTTTAGAAATCCATATTTATTAGATCATAGAATAATAAATATACTATAAAAAATGCATTACGGATTTTGAATTTTTTGTAGCATTATCTACAATAATTTAAGTTCGATGCATTATATCCTAAAAATGTATGTCTAGCCACACATAAGCCATATTGAAGATCGGCTTAAAAAAGTATGAATTAATTTAATTTAATTTTACTGAGATTGGAGTGCACTTCAAGTTACCGATTTACACGTTTTTTTTTCAAAATTTGGCGTTCTTTTTTTATTAGCAATGATAATGTCATCCGGTGTTCATTCTAACACATTTAGTTCGAAACTTTATATTATTGATTGTAATAGTTGAATAGGTGAATCTATTACTAGAAGTTAGGGGAATTATTGTTTACAAACAAAATAATACCAAACCATCAGACATTATAGCTTTTGCAACTGAAAATTTCAAAAAAAGTATTTATCAATACATTTGATCCATTACAAAAATGAGTTAAGGTATCTCATGAAATGTAGAAAGCATTACAATTTCTTACATCATAGATTTTATCATTTTTGCATTAACTTATGTAAATGAAATTTGTAGAAAAAGGATCTAGGATTAATTAGTACGTACAGTCATGTACAAACGTAGCCTAAAAAATTTCAAACAAGCGTTCTCATCGCTGGACATACCACATGCAGACTAAGCCTTTGAATCCACTAAGCACACAAATGGCTTTGTCGAAACACTTGAATACTCAGACACATTGATAACTGTGCTACAAATAAGATTATTTAGTTAGAAATCGTAATTCATATAAGACACCGATTCAAGCATGAGAAAATTTCCCCTTTACAAAAAGAAGATTAACCTGTTTTTTTGCTCTTTATTTTATAAAAATTATTCTTCATCGTTTTTCTTTTAAAATGTTGCATTTTTTATATTTCGAAAATTAAAATTTTTTTATTTAATATTTTAAATTAGAAATTTTGATTGCAATAAGAATATTAAAATTAATTTTTTCTTCTGTTCAGTTATTTATTACTCAACAAATATTTACTTTTGATTATTAAATTATCTTTGTGATGAAATACTTAAAATATATTTTCTCACTAACTATTGAACTATTGATTAGATTTTGTAAAAAAATGTTTTCCTCGTAAACTATTAGTTCTTTTTAAAAAGAATATTTTTAGTAAAAGTGTGGAAATGATTTACTTCAAAGGTGTGAAACTTTTTTTTATTATATACAATAATTTTTTTCTTATTTTTCGGTACCTAGGTTTTATATTTATAATAAAAAAGAAATATTTTTATTCAATTTTTCATAAAAACTCATTAATTATAAAAATTGGCATGTAAGTTTAAAATAAATATTTATTATATTGACTCACATTTAATGTATGAATATTTTTTAACCGATATGATTAACCATACTTGATGAATTTTAATGATAAACTGTTACTTATGGATTAATATGTCGAAGATGTCTGTATTTTGATTTAAGTTATTACTCTGTTTTTAACATCAATATTTCTTATTATAATTTTTAATGGCATTGTAAATGATGCTGCATATATTTAACATCAAATATTGTTTTACATTTTATTTAATATTTGAATTGTTTACATAAAAAACTTAAAAGTATATTGAAAAACTTAATAATACAGATTAATTAGAATTAAAAAATAAGGTTTATTTTTTGT
>JABFQD010001734.1:0-17277 GCA_022817045.1 Psix sp. ZL-2020 | reverse complement strand
AGTTATAATTATATCAAGAAAAAATTATTTTTATTTTTCAAAAAGTATAAATTATACCATTTTTTTGACAAAAAAATACTGTATGATTTAATTCATAGTAATTAAGTTTGCTTTTTTTTAAGAAAAAATCAAATAATAAATTGTGGAAGAATTCATTTTAAGCTAAATTTTACTGAAAATAAAAGTAGTCCTGATTTTATGATCTTGCAAATTTGTGAATTGCAAGTTCTATTTTTTTTATTGACATTAAATTTTGTTTCATTTTAAATGTAGTTTCATTTTCTAAAATGAAAATGTAATTATTTTTTTCATTTTGTAATTTAAAGAAATTCCGACTTAAAAATAGATTTATATTACTTGAGTATTGATCTGTCTATTTCTGGATCAATCAGACCAGAGTTTTCATTGGTTTAGAAATTCCAGTTTCAAAATAGATAATTAAAATGTCTGAATGCTATTCTTTTAACAATATTAAAGTTGTGTACGCAATATTCAATCAATCTTTATAGAAATATGAATACATTTTAAATAGTTTATTGAAAATGTTCGGCAAATTAAAGCACATTTAAATTAGAAACAAAATCTAGAGAAGAAAGATATATGTATAAAAACTTAAATCTCTAAGCAACTATTCTGAAGGCAAAAATATTAGTGAGATGAGTAAACGTATTTTTAGACTCACAGTTCATAAATATGTAGCGTCTTATTTGATGATATTGAAAAAATGCATTAACTTTTTTCGCCATGCGTAACTCTTATTAGGTTTGATGCGAACTTGTTAAAAGCAAGTGAAGTTAGAGTGGTACTGTAAGTTTATACAATTGAAAACAATTCATCTACATTTTAACTATCTTCCGGCTTAGTGATTGAAATTTCTAATATTAAATATTATGAACAAAAATTGTATAACATAAGCAAATTTATTGTATTATAATGTCGTTCCATTACTGAAAACGAGCAAAAACGAAATAAATTAACATAAGTAAAAATCTGAAAAATCTATGGAAAATGGTGAAAGTTTATTTTTATACCTTTTATCATAGTTTCAGAAATCGCAGTATGTATTGCAACTTGCGTTAAACTTTCAAAAATTTTGTTCACAAAAGATTAGTTTCTCATGGCCAAGAAAATATTTATTATACATTCTTAATGATGCTTAAGATACTAAAACTATTATTTCTTTACAAAGGAATGCATTATTTTAATAGATATAGTTTTTTCAGTCTTAAGTCTAGTATAATTTATCGAATATATTTTTAACATCATTTCTATAATTTTAATTGTGTCTATGCCACGTGACATGATGCATATTTGTTTAGTTATGATCTTAGTTAAGAATCCAACCTTGTTTCCGCCAATATAATAAAGTCCTATGTGATCAAGTAGTAATATTCGTTAAGATTTTTCACGGATAAAGTGAAAAAAAAAATTTGTTAATTGACATTTATAGCTGTGAGGAAAAATATAAAGAGAACCTATTGTTATGGCTCTCCATGGAATTTTCTGTCTTTATGTTTTGTTTTACGGTATTTCTAGTAACAATCCCATAGTATGTTAAAATTAATTGGCTCTTAGTAAAAGAAAAATTTTATCGGATTGATAGTAAGGTAGCAGAACATTGTTTTAAGCATGCAACTTTTCAACAATTCACGTCTGTTGGTGTTTGAGTGGTTATGTCGAGGGTAGTTTGTAATCAGAGTTTTCGTTTTGCTCCAACAATATTGTATGTTAGATGAGGGTGACAATAGGTGATAAAAACATCTCATTTCCCTGCCTAGTTTTTAAACTCAATATTCTGCATTTAATTGATATATTAATTTTTATAATTTAATTCATAAGAAATCTCATTATATAAATAATAATTATTTTTATCTGAGGTATAATATATGTTTTTTATATTTTAATATATGTTAAAATATGTTCTTGAAATTCATTTTTATTTATTGATTGTAACTTTTAGGCCTTTTTAATCTATATTTCTTAGGTAAATATATTTATATATTTAGATATATCTGTGCTACTAAGCGTGACTTTTTATATTTATTATATCTTTTAATGAATAATCTCGTATACGTAGTAATACATATACGTAGTAAGGTCATACTGAAAGAAGTTCGTGCTGTCTGCTAACAATGCCTTCCTTAATAAATGAATAAATAATAATACCAAATAATAAAATGTACGTGACAAAATAGTCATGTTTGAATTCACATTAAATTTAAAATGTTAGAATTCGCAAGTTAAATTAACATCAATTAAATGTAAAATGTACATGAAAGATGTTATATTGGTTCCAATGTAGCCAGCCTCATGTAAATTCCATATTGAGTTGTTTATTTAAAACTCGAATCATAATATAATGGCATTTTGCACTCGAATAGTGCTTTTTTATTATATAAATATAAGGTGTTAAGTAATATTAGTAAAAGTAAAGGGTTAAAGGGGCTTTTGTACTTCTTTTATGTATTTGAATTATTTCATCTAATGTTAATTTCTAGTTAATATGAAAAATAACCACAAAAATCAATGCAACCATCATCATCATTATTATTATTTTAATCATCAAACGCCGTGTATCGTGATTCCTTATTTAAAAAACAACTTCATTTACATTCATTGAGTGTAATTTTTAATGCTACTTGTTAAATAATTTTTCTAATTAAGCATTTGAAAGTACAATTCAATGAAGTTGATGGTACATTTACGGTACATTTTATCGTTCTAATATTAAATTTCTGACGGATGACTGAATGGTAAAAGAAATTGAATTGATTATTTATTTTATTATAGCATTATGACTGACAAGAAAATTCATCAACTTGCTGTCAATAGAAAAACTTTTATTGAAAAAAATGTATAAATCTTCTTATTTTTTTAAATAAGGGATTTTTCGATATATTACATTAATGAGTGCAATAATGTTAAATTTGACTGTTAAATGATTAACAGTTAAATTAATAAAACTTTGAAACGTCATGAGAGAACGTAATAACAATACACTTAAAATTATTACTGAAAGCTTAATTTAAAATTTTTTTTACTGACTCGATTAGACTAAATGTATATACATTATAGTATTTGATACAATTTTGACTTGAAATTTGAATATTATAATAAAATCTTCTCTTTTAAAATTTGTCTAACAATCAAAAAGCAATTAATTTTTGTAATTTTTTCGACTCAAACATAATATAAATTCGAAATAGAAATGTACTGTGATTAATTTTTACATTATTTTATTGTATTGGTTCATATTATCACTGACTTGAATATTTTGGTTGCTTTATTATTTTTGAAGTTATTTTGATTTTAGTTAAACAGTCTTTTTCATTACATTAGTATCAAAGAAAATTCGATACTTTCAAATATCAAAATCAATAAATCTATTTTATGAGTACCTTAGCTGATCAAGCTATCCCTGTTCTTAACTGTATTAAAAGCCCAAGAATTATAAGCTAAAATCTCATGATTATAATTCATACAATTACATGACTTGTAACTCTATTGGTTTATCGGTGCATTGTCGTAGGTCAAACAATTTACATCATCTCCATGAAGTTTCTATCATATTATTTTATATTAAATCACTTTTGAGAATATTATGCATAAACAGAAATTTCAACCTTTTAAATTTTCTTTCGGGTAAACATATTAAATTATTAATCTCGTTAATCAATTTTGTTGATTAATTACTCATGGACTTTATATATAATATGTACATAGTAATGCAAGAAGTTTATATGTTCTGCAATGTTTGTAATGAATTCAAAGTTAGCATAAAACCGATACTGAATTCATTGGAACTTTTCATATAACGGTTATGTAAGTTTTTTGTTAGAAACTTGACAAGTTTTTAATAAGTTTTTCAATAGAGAGATCGACAAGAGATATTCATAGCTTATGTTAGAAAATAAATTCAACATTTTTCAAATAAAACTTATTAACGTTGTCCAAAAAAAAAAAATACATGACAAATATAAATGTTAAACGAGTGTGTTTTTGAAAATTTTACTTACGTAAAAGATTTTATGAAATAAAAACGAAAAAATAGTCAGAAATGACGATTGAGCTATTTTACTATAATATTGCAATGTATGTAAGAATCTATAAAAGTAAAATGTATGTAAATCAAAATTTTTTATTTAATTCTTAATTTTTTTAGACTTTTTAATAATCTATTTAATGGAACGTCTTTAATTTTTTACAAATATTTGAATAGATGTATTAGATCATTTCCAGAGTTGAAGTTTCATTAGTGTATAAATGTTCAATTGAAAGTATTATGATATATACTGCTTGATCTAGTATATACTGTTAATTTGCAATTATTGAAATATAATATATGGAGCTGCGAAATTCCCATTTCGTCGTTTGGAACTTACCTTATACAGAATAGAGCTTGTATCTCCAGTGGGAACTGAAGTACAGTAGAGTCAAGACTTAATGAGGGTTCTAGTCCGACTTCTGGCCTATTAAATTCCAACGAAAATGTTTTACCACAACCCAAGTGCCCTTACATATTTATCCCTACGGTACATAACTCGGACTATCTTAATGTATAGAGAAAAACCACGACAATAATCGCTTATCCGATTAATCAAGCTTGGTACCTGTTCTATCTTATCATTTTTTAAATTTGCCTAGATTTCTAAGACAATTGAAAATTCAACGTAAAGAAAGAAATAAAGTTCTACAAAAAAGTAAATTGCAGTTTGCAACTGCAAAAAAAACTGTAAAACGAAGTGAAGTTGTTATTTCACATTCAATTGATTCGTGCTCTCACACTAAACACTACTTTTTCTGTTAGGAAAAATTTCCGAGTCATGATTCGTTTTAATGCACCGATGATTTATTGCATATATGGCAAAATTAGTTTTACTTTTAAAAAAAGCGAAAGACTAAGCCTGTCGTCGATACTTTGCGTTCTACGACAAATGTATAGCGATTCATAATTCTGTACTTGGCATTAAAAAGCACCTGTGAATATGGTGGCTTTGAATTTGCAATCGTTGCCGCCTCGACGAAAGAGTGGGCACTTATATTTTGAGGTTATAGCCTCTGTGTTCATTAGTGGCATAAGTTTACTTTGTAATGTCGGTTGAGAGGCCACAGAAAAAGGTGAAGCGAACGCGCAGACTGTACCGACCAACAAGCTACGTTTTTCTGGAACGGCAAATAGCGCAGCTATGAATCGCGTTCTGACATCTTGAGTGTTGAAATTTAAACTTGCACACGAATGATACACAGATGCCCACAAATGTGTCATCATAAAACTATAATCCTCCTAGATTCTAAGACAGGCGTGTGTACAAGAATTGTTGAATCAGGAGCTGTATTTTACTTTTTGTCATTTTCCTAAGTTTTATTTAATTTTATTATTTGAAAAATAATCTAAAGAAGTAATATATAATTTTCAGTTATTTTTACTTATTTAAAATGAAAAACTATGATAATTATTAGTATTCAGACACTTTTTTTTAATTTCATTGATTATAATTATGTTATATTTATGTTATACTATATAACGTACAGAATTTTACTACTGATATTATAAACATAATTTATGAAATCATAAAGAAGACGTATGTAATTTTGTAGACATTATTTGTATTATAATAATTATAATAATATTTATTCATATTTATAGATAGATTGATATTTAAATGAGTTACATATTTTATTTTATATTTATGACGAGGTTTTGCAATGTAAAATAATTTTTCCAATTTTTTTATATATTCAGATGTAAATTCTGCAATATACATTTAAAGATAAGTGATATTTGCATTAGTTAAATTCTAAATATACTTACAGGTTATAACAAAACTTACCTCACATTTAGTGTTTAGTATAAGTCAATGTTACTTAACTAATGATGGAATATTTTTCGGATGTACGAAATTCACTTAATTATATCCATAAGCCATAAATATGAAAATTACCACTTAAACAGATGCAGCTTCAAAAATTCATATTATTATTTTCAAGATTAATTTATCATTAACATAAGTTTATTATACTGTTACACATCTAATAGAAAAAAGAATTCGATGTATTATAGAAATATGATATTTAATTATAGTTAAAATTTTTGTTACAGTATTAAAAGTTTTACATTATTTATACTATTACGTTTTTCATTGTCAAAACTCTTCTCTTTCAAGGAAAAACTTGTATCACTTGTGAAAAACAGTTTTTTTCTTGAGGTTTCTTTGACGTTATTGAAATTTTTTTTCTAGAATTAACTACAACTAGTTCATGGTTTGTAATTTCTGGGTTGTATTTATTTTAACAATGAATGTTCTATTCGTGAGAAATTATTTCGTATTGGATATTCAACAAAATTTCAGACTAAATTTTTGTTTCTTATTTATAACTGTAATTAATTTAATGTCAATAATGTAACTATATTGACTGTAATTTCAATCAATTACATGCAATAATAATAACATAAATAAAACTAATTTAGTTATTTGAAACTAATGTGTATTTTTTTATACACAAATGAGGAAAAAATCGTTCGTAGCTAATAATATTAATACTCCAATTAATTTATTAATACAATAATATTAATACTTTCAGTTTATATTGATAAAAAAGTAGGTCATGCTATTATGAATATTATTATGATTATTTATATTGAATATATATTCAACACAACATATTTTTCACGATATATTGGAGACAATTATCATATTATAATAAATCTAATAAAACATGTTTAAAATAAAATTGTTTAAATTACTTTGAGAATAAATATTTTTGTTTTAATAGATATTTCTGTGAGTCAATAATGTAACATATTTTAATAGAAAAATGTTTAAATTTATTACATTTTTGAATGAATTATTCTTTCTCTGTGAGTTTTTTTTATTATACTTCAAAACCAGGAAGGTTTCTATTACTTACTTTTATTATGATTAACTATGTTTCATAATAATTAAAAAATATCACATAATTATTTTCAGACATTTGTCACAAATAAACATTTTAAATTATACAGTCAAAATAGATAGTTGATAAACAAAAATGGGAAGTTTGAAACACTTTCATTTTAATAAAATGGAATATAAAATATTGAGGACTTTTTTGCAATGTGTACAAACTATTTTGCTATTGCGTATTAATATCGGGAATGTAATAAAATATAGAACGTTATCGACGGTTTACTTAAAAACTGGCAGTGTTTGCGTTTGAAATGTGCAGGAAGTCTGTAGGGTTTTTGCTGAGCTGTCGATATTATATTTCACGAAGTATAAGATATACAAATAAACTGTAGCCAAACTAGAAAATTATTTCCTTTTATTTATGACTCGAATTTCCTTACTCATCATTCCATATGATCTTAGTCTTTGAAAATTGTCCATAAACTACATTTCGATATTATATCCACAAAAACTTTATACAATCTTTATATTTTTTACAAATTTTTTTTATTTACTTTTATTTGGTAAATCTTGTAAAAAATGTAATAACTGAATTCTAGTGTTTTAACATGCGATCGAAAACAATCCCTCAATCAATAAAAAATGCATTCGTCAGGTAAAACAACTTTCGACTGCTTGTAGCTATATGTTCTATCGATAACAACATTCATTGAAATTTGGAAAATATTTGCATGTAAATTGAAAAGTTCCATAAATTAGTTTAAGTTAAAAGATCATAATTGCATGTTATTTAACGAAGCGATCAAACATACAATTAAGCATTTCGTTTCAATTGACTACTTAAGCTTTCTGTGTAATTTACCCCAAAACATTATATCATTATGTTAAACCTTCAAAATTAGTAGAGACCTTTATATAGTGAATTTTAACACATTAAAAGACTAATTTATTTATTTATAAACAAGTTCGATTTTTACAGTTGTGCACCGATCCTGAATGTTATTTAGTAAACGTGAAATTTCTGATGAGGATAACAAGAAATGAAGATATGAATAAAATATAAGTGAAAGACGAACGAGTCAAATGAGCTCGAAAAACTTGATATCCCTCGTAAATAATTCAGATCAATGGAAAAAACACCATAATTAATGATGGATTAGACGTCATTTACTGATATATAAATGCGGGTCCGTCATTTATAATGAGAAACTTTTAATTTATTTAAAACACAAGATTCTATTTTGAAGTAATTACATCGTTGGCAAATAATAATCATAATGGATAAAAAGTGTTGGTTGGTTAGAGAGCATGACATCATTCAGTGGAAGATAGTGTATTAAATAACAGCTTTCGATGAAAGTACAAATAACAGTTTGTTTTTGACTGTTTCGGGAAATAGGATCGAACACAATTATCACAAAACGAGATAAAGGCTTTTGGCTTTTTCAAGGAGCGAGGAAGTTTCACCTACTGAGACTAATGGTGTCACATTGAGCTAGTTGATTTATACTACTGGAAAAAGAAAGAGTTATGCGTTATTGAAACTAGCGTAAAACTGCTAAGTTGGTGAATTAATTATTAACTTATATTGTTGGGAAAACGATGAAATGAAAACTTTTATTGAAATATGGACATCAGTGTTAAGATTCAGAATAATAATATTAATTTACATCTTTGTTATTATTCACTTCAAATGAATTATTTTTTCTTGTCAAAATTATTGTTTTTACTTGATTTTTCATTATATTTTATTTTTATTTTTTATGTATTGGGCAATATAATCTTTTAAATACTGCTTGTTTTTACAATATTTTATCTATAAGAATATTTGTGGATTGATGTTCAGTTGCTTATTTTGAATAAAATTCAATTAAAAAGTATTACATATTCGTTGGTACAAAAATATATATTTGTCAAACACATATTACACTTTCAGCTCAGAACTTGCAGTTATTATGCAGAATAAATGTAAATATATCAAACGAATTCTATTAAAAAAGTTATTTTTCATTATTTTTGTAATCAATTATCTCGCAATGCTAAAGCTAATAATGTTATACAAAATTATGTATATCATAAATATGAGTATTCTGAAATAACATAATTAAATGTTTAAAATTTCATGCATATTATTATTATTTTGTATTAAATAAATAATAATGATAAAAAAGTTAAACGAACAATTCGAAGTACAAAAAAATTCATTGCTATAAATTAGAGATAAATCTAGCAAGTTTGTTATCTGAAAAATTGTAACTTGAGTATTAATTTAAGATTGAACACCAACAAAATAATGGAAAAAATATAAATTCTCATAATGGATAGTATGAAAATGCAGACACAAATTTAATATTGAAAATTGAACACTTTTTCTTACATATGATGAGCAATAGTACATATATATAAATATATAAATATTTATAACTGAACTAAAATTGTAAAAATGTAGGGAAAATGTTTATACTAAAAAAATGAGTCATGTACGAGCCTTTTAAACAGGAACGACATAGATCAGAAGCAGCTGTTGATCCTTCGTCTTTAGATCAAGGGGCCCTGTTGATTCCACTAACACATGCTTAATGCATAATTGATAGGGAGAGTAGATACAAGGTCGAGCGTGGACTAGATCTTGCGGGGACTGGAACGCTTCTGCAGAGCGATATATTTATTTGTCCACCGTAGTACATATTAAGACCGACGATGAAAAAGAACATGTGGCCTATTTATCTGATTTTTATCGGAAGGTGTCGCCCGTTCGAGAAGCAATTGTCACGGGATCGTTCGTTTCGTTTGTGGTGACATTGTTTCGAATAATTTTAATTGGCCGGTAAGCGAGAAGAGTGGACCAATTGCTGGCAGCGGAGAGGAGAAAGATAAGAGCGCGCGGGGGAGGACGGCCAGAGGGTCGGCGGCGGGGCGGTGGGGGCCGGGGTTGGGTGCGCGGTATGACGTCACGCGTTGCTACGGTGACGGGTTGCGTTGGCGCGCAGGGACGCCGCGCGTCGCCACCGACGCCGCTCAGTAAAAATCAATTTGGACTTTGCCTAGGCGGCGGGCAGGTTGGTACGTTTGCTCGCGTCGAGCCGAGCTGCGAGCAAGCACGCTTCTGGAGCCGGGCTCTACCGCAAGCCCCGACGCGAAAGCTCCGACAGTTGCGAGTGGCCAACTCGTCGAGTGAGTTGACTCGAAAATAATTACTGGCGCTAAGTGCTGCCAGACTGACGGAGATTTGAGCCGCTGAAATTAACCGACGAAATTACGGTCGAGACATGCTGGCGCCTAATGTGGGGCCAATCGGGCTTCCAGAGTGATTTCCGTTGGGACATCAGGAGCAGAAAACGTAGAATTAGATAGAGTCACTGGACAGAGGAAGAGGAATAAAGAAGATATAATCGAGATATAACTGTAGCAAGGAGTTGGCGAGAGACAGTTTGGTTTATAGGATGAATTGTGGCGTGGTGAGCAGGCTAGTGATGGGGGGCAGGTCGTCAGACGAAGATGTAGGAGATACGTAGATGGAGGAGGCGGCCGGTTTGTGAAACGTGATTTAGGCCGAATTAAGTTTGTTGTTGCTGGTTGTCAATCGTGGTGGCTGTGGGTTGATCGTGGCGCGGGTAGGTTTTGGGTCGGGTGGTGTTTGAGCGATGTCGGAGGCTAGGCGCGAGGATGCGGAGGGTGGTGGGATGGCGCGGGTCTAGGAGCTGGGCGGCGTACGCTCGCATCTAGGGAAGAATAGCGCCGGCGAGCATGGCCTCGGTGGCAGCGTGGCTGCCCTTCGCCCGGGCGGCGGCCATCGGCTGGGTGCCTATTGCGACGCATCCGCTGCCGCCGCCGCCGATCGCCAAGGACCGTCGCAAAGCCGATGACGAAAAACTACTGATCAATGTTAGCGGTCGACGCTTCGAGACCTGGCGCAACACCCTTGAGAAGTATCCGGACACATTACTCGGTTCAAACGAACGCGAGTTCTTCTATGATGAGGAGAGCAAAGAGTACTTTTTTGACCGAGATCCGGATATTTTCCGGCATATACTCAACTACTACCGTACAGGCAAGCTCCACTATCCGAAGCATGAATGCCTGACCAGCTACGACGAGGAGCTTGCCTTCTTCGGCATCCTGCCGGATGTCATCGGAGACTGTTGTTACGAAGACTACCGGGACCGTAAACGCGAGAATGCCGAGCGTCTAATGGACGACAAGCTTAGCGAAAATGGTGACCAAAACCTCCAGCAGCTCACGGATATGCGCCAAAAGATGTGGCGGGCCTTCCAGAACCCACACATCTCAACCGCCGCGCTCGTCTTCTACTATGTCACCGGCTTCTTTATCGCTGTAAGCGTGCTCGCAAACGTTGTCGAGACGGTGCCCTGCGGCAACCGGCCAGGTCGCGCTGGCACCCTCTCTTGTGGCGAGCGTTACAAGATCGTTTTCTTCTGCCTGGACACTGCCTGTGTGATGATCTTTACCGCGGAATACCTGCTCAGGCTGTTCGCTGCGCCAAGCCGTTGCAAATTCGCGCGTTCCGTAATGTCTATTATCGATGTCGTCGCCATTATGCCCTATTACATCGGACTCGGTATCACGGACAATGACGATGTCTCAGGGGCGTTTGTCACTCTGAGGGTCTTCCGCGTCTTTCGTATCTTTAAGTTTTCCCGACACTCGCAGGGCCTTAGGATTCTCGGCTACACGCTCAAATCCTGCGCCTCTGAGCTCGGCTTCCTCGTTTTCTCGCTCGCCATGGCCATTATTATCTTCGCCACCGTTATGTTCTACGCCGAGAAGAACGTTGATGAGACTAACTTCACCTCTATCCCGGCTGCATTTTGGTACACTATTGTCACCATGACCACATTAGGGTGAGTCAATGTTATTTTTTCAGACTTCCATCCCCTTGTGTGCTATCTTTCAGTTAGACAAATATTTCTATACAAGTTAGAAGAATCAGATTACGCTTATCGTGTCATAATTCTAATCGTCGAGGTATGTCTTCGATCAGCATCATCAATCAAACCTGCCGCGATTTGACAACTATTCAGCTCTTACGAGTAAGATGCCGCGCTTGCTCCCAGTATGAATAATTTACTTTTCATTCCCTAACGAAAGTTCGATCCGGTTGATTGATTATTGCTTACTGATACAGCGGCTATTTTCGTAAGCTTTGCTGTATCGGTGACTCAAATAACGTATCGTCTATCTAACGGATGTTTAAGTTCAAGGTATGGAGATTCTTTGATCGAGGTAAATAATGCTTCCACAGCGATTGACAAACGAGTATGTTTAAGCCGAATTTAATAATTTGAGCACTAGACTTGAATAAGATTAATAGTAGTCACCAACTAAAAATTGTCATTCAAGAATATCCTAAACAGCTTCTAGCGATATCGAGCTCGTATCTGATGATACATTGTTTAATTTAATAATTGAAAATAGCTTTGGCCATTAAAGTAACCATGAAAAATAACTCGGGAATTGTTTAAGCTAACGTCTTAATAGTACTTAAATCGAAGAAATCAGTTCAACCAGAAAGGTAGAATTTTAGATAAATCCCTCTCTACGATACCCATTGATCACCGATGTCTTATGTTGGCATCATCGACCTAGTTATGGTACCGTCCAGAAAAAATTTTGCAAATATGTATTTCAACCGTAATTCCTACATCTTACTTTGAAAGTACTTCAGATAGTTTAGTATCCAACTTGATCAATGTCAGTAAAAACAGTTTTTTTTTACTTACTATCTAACCGACTGAATTTATCGAATTTTCGAATACATCGAAGACACATCTATGACGTAAAGAGAAGAAACGCCAGTACATTCATACAAGTATATATAGGGCAATAACAATATTGTCATTTGTATGCTAATTTTCGTTATTAATACTCGCACTGCCGTGTAACAAATGCAAACGAAGCCTACTTTCAGTCGTTTTTTCTTCCTCTGTAATCTGGCTGAGATGAACTGTTCAAATCAATATTTGTCACACTATTCTTTCCAAAGAAATACACTGTACTACACATTTGTAACGAGGAAATTACGCTACTAATGGAACGTGCATACATTCGCGCATAACTACGTCCGCGGGCGAAGAGTTTTTAGGATCCATTAGATGCCATATCAAAATGCTATCGTACATAGCTTCCAGCACGCCAATTCTGGTTGCATTCGCCAATCGAGAATGAACAGATCAAAGGCTGAAGACATGTATTAACAGTCCATTACCAGAATCATACCGGTAATTAAATTTCAGTCGAAGTATAAGAAGAATAACGAAGGAAATAGAGCGTTCGAATTTTCATTTTACGAGCGACGGTAAAATCAGACATCTCTCACTTATGACATTCAATATGATTGTTTTGTAACATGATATTTCCTCATATCTTACAATTCATCTCGATTTCGATTGAGAAAACTAAAAAAATCACAGTACAGGCATTATGAGTTGTTTTATGTCTCCCCGTCGTCTTCGTTTTACAACTTTTCTAATAAAATTCGCAGCCATTTCCCGACCATACTTGTAACTTAATGCTCGCTTCTTGTACTCGTTTTTTATTTGCATTCAACAGATGTAAATCTTCTGTGTTTTCCTCTTCTCCTAGCGCTATCGTGGACCATCTTATCTTCAATCGGAATCCAGATCCTGACATTTCGTGAATTAATTTGTTTCAGAAATAATGAATGGCCGCAGCCATGGGTTAAAAGCTTTAGAATTTTTGAAGATATCAAAAGAAGGATATTCTTTAAAGTGAAACCAAAGAAATTAAAATTTGATTGTATAACGGTCAAGTGGGATTTTATACGGTTGGCAAGGGCTTACGCAGTTTCGAGCAATCTAAACAATGACAATGTTGACAATTTACATTCTCTCACCTTGTTTATAAATAAACCTTCATCTGTTAGGTGACAATTAATACGTGTTTTGAACAAAAATGATCAGTAATTTCAAATAAGTGTAATGTCAGAAATAAAACGTACAATGATTTTGGTCATTTCTTTTTTATTTTTTGTTTCATCTGGGTCAAGACAATTTGCGTTATTATAATTTGTGGCATGGATTTTTTGTATTAACCAACTTTAGTAATTAAAAAAAAAACATTTTGTTTGATAAAAGGTAAATCGAATGGATTCATGAATTTCTCGTAACGCATTGGTTGTGTGAAAAACATGATATTGGGAAAAATAACTTTTCGTCATAAAAATATGAAATTTTATCTTGGCATTGGTCCACTATAAAAACAGCCAATTCAACAACACTGCCCATTAAATGGGAGATAATAACTCGTAACTCAAATAACCGATTGCGATATTGATCGACCCTTCAATTGTGATTTGTTGACTTTTTACATTCACGCTTCATATTTGCCTCCACCTCATTTGCTGATTGGTTCGGTGAATGGGGATTTAAGATAACTGTCTCGCTTTTGATCCAAGTCGTTTTACCACGAAGGACTTGGGCTACCTCCAAATATTCGATGTTTTGATATTATTTGTCAATCTTAACGATCTGTGTTTTAGACTCTAATATTCATTACCAATATCTAATAATCAATACGACATTTGTCGCATTCAGAATAACTTATCAAAAATAGAACGATTTTAAAAAGTGTATAAATTCAATTAGTAAATTCGGTCAATACGGCTGAAGATTGTAGTATTTGATATTTTTCGTTGTAATACATTTTATTTTATCTGATACAGATATTATTGTAGTTAATGTACAACTAGCATAAACGTGTGACACTTTTGTTACGAATGAAATTTTCCATGCGCTCGTGCGTCATACCCAAGCGCGCACTTTGACGCCCCGAAATACCGGAAACATGAGTTCCGCGTAGTGATACGAAAAAGGTGCTTTTCATAGCGCTATTTATTGATCAACTTGCATCGATGATCCCCAGGTTGCCGCGTGTTTCGCAGAAATTCTTTGCTTATGACTTCTTGCAATTGATTTTAGACGATTCTTCAATCTCTGTAAAAAATAATCAATTCGTGATTATTTGTTTGATCTTGCTTCTGTTTCTTTTGCTTATAAATTTCTACTTTTTCATTGCCAATGAATTAAATAAATAATTAGAAACGGATTGCTATTTTTATGGATGAACAATCAGAGATCAAGGTTTTATAAAATTGATTCACTTCTTGAATTAAAGAAATGGAAAGTTCCATTTTTGAGAGAATAAATGAATAATATTTTGGCAAAATGATTAATATTTTGCTTTAATATCTTTTTTAACGCAAATTATTTCTTACAACAATGAGGACTATTAATCTCATGACTTCTGGATTATTAGCAGAATTGAATTTCTTATTGTGCGTGTTGTTAACTAGCTAATATAATGGTTCTGAGAAAACCTGTGAAGTTTGCACCAGCGTTGTACATCAATTTCTTTATTATGAGTTATTCGCTCATATTAAGTTGTTTCAACTTTAAAGCCATTCATTGCTCTTGTGAGCGTTTATTTCATTTCTATTTTAACACGAAGAATCTATGTCAATGATATTTTTGTATCTTCGTTAAGACACCTTACAATCATGTTGCAACTTGCAGTTTCAATAATGATTGCTCCCGGAAAGTTATCACTGAGAGAGTAAACACAAGTTTGTAAACGAAAAATGTTATAAGCGAGCGCATCCAACTGAATTCATCTAGCCGTTATGTCTAGTTCAGTTCCTTTTAAGTTGAAAAACGAACAATATAAGTTTACAGTTCATTATTTTTTCTTATATTTAATCAATTAAAATCGTTATTATATTTGTAAAAATGTTTAGTTTCTTAGTATTGATTATCTTGTACCTCAGTTAATATAAATGTCCGAGTAATCTGAGATTAGCATATTGTTTTGAAACGTTTAAATGTTTAATCATAGCGAAAAAACATCATAGGTGTAAAATAAATATGCACCATTTTACTGATTAAAATAAATTTTTTGTTTTATATAGGAAATTTATCTCATTAAAATGACGATATTTTATGTTACTCTAAAGATATGAGAGTATCATTAAATTTGATGTCGAACATATTTTCGTTAGATTGCTGCTTGTTAAATAAATATATGCTATGATGATAATAAAAATAGTAATAAAAGGTTTTATTTCAGGAAATGGAAAAAGTGATGTGATACAAAAAATACAAATAAAATAGATTATTTCAGCATAAATTCAAAAATATAAAGAAGTCTATATCCTTCGAATAGGCGATTCGTAATTACAGTTTGAAGACTGATGTATTTTTGAATAAAATAGCATTTCGTATAGAGGATTCACCTTTCTTCTACTTTAATACGATTTTTGCTTCCTCAATTTTTCTAGTGTCAAAAATAAAGTTAATAGTGGAACAAGGTATTTCCATCATCGTTATTTACACGACTCTCATGCAACAAATTTTAACATCCATTTGCTAGTGTTCATTGAGATCATCAAAATGAATTGTTACATTTTATATTTGAATTTCGAAGAATATTTTTGAATGGCTTTCATAGTTCCATATACAAGTGATTAATGCGTTAAATATCTTTGAAACATTATGTAATGAAAAGGGATCTAAATAGTGATATATTACAAGGAAGTATATCAATATCAAAAAATCGTTGAGTTATTAAAATATTTTTGAATTCTCATTTTAAATTTCTCAGAAAATATTTCGATTTTAATTTAGTATCTATAATTGAATTTTACATGTTCCGGTAAAAATATACGGTGTCACAAAATGTATTCTATATGAACGAAATTATGTTTCGAACATTCGAACACACTGGTATACAACGTATACGTTTGGTCAAAGATAAGGTAAATCTATATTGAATATTAATTTCATGCAGCTTTCGATGATTTTAAATGTAATGGTTATCATTTAATTATAATAAATTATTATTTATTGCATATATAATTATTACGAAAAAAACATTTAAATAAAAATATATCTGATTGAATCCATTTTATATTTTTGTTCTAGAAATTGTACGTACAAACAATAATTCATTAAGGATGATTAAACTAAGAAATTTATATCGATTAATTTACTAGTAATGTATAATAAATACTGTTGTAAATATAAATAATTTAATATGAATATTTACAACTATTTGATGGCAATGAAAAATTTAAGGTTATCTGTTATTTGCACTTTTTTCGGGTAAAAGTAAAATATTCTCTATTCATGCCAAATTCTCAGTTTTTATGTGGTCGTACATTTTCGCATTTATTGATTAATTGAATAAAACTATGATTGACAAATTTAAGGTAAATCTGGCTGATTCCATTTATTAAATTTCGTTCGAACAAAATTTAAATCTAAGATTTTAACTGTTTTTTTCGAAAATTAAATTTGAGGTATCAGTGGTATCAATTACGTCATTAATAAAAGAATTCATTTCATTTAAACACTTA
>JABFQD010001733.1:0-17280 GCA_022817045.1 Psix sp. ZL-2020 | reverse complement strand
TGAATGTAAATATTTTTTTTGTTGGTGTTATTTAATATTAATAATTATGGTTTATAAAAAATTGCAGTTTCTCAAATGACATATAAATAATAGCATTTATATAATATTCTTTCCATAAATACCCAAAGCTTAAGTTAATAATAACTTGATTCAATTTATATTAGTTATTTTTAACTCAAATTTTACATAACATTCAATGAATTATCAATTTGTTTTAAAAAAACAACTGATGATTTTTACACATAAGAAACAATTTCCAACAAAACATTATTCTATAACAAATTTACTACAATATTTCATTTTATATTTGAACTTGATCTGTAATTCAGTATACACGTAGTTTCAGCATTTCGGAAAACAATTTATTGCCAAAACACGATTAAATGAATCAAAACAATAATCACTGAATAAAGTGAGAATATTAATGCGATGACTAAGTGGATAGGAAACATAAAACATTTTTTTTTCAAACATTAACCAACTTGTAAATACGAAATTTACGTTCGTTCTTAGTAACAAAGATAAGATATGAACCGACCAATTAAACAATAGGAACAATAGTTTTTGCCGAAAGCCTCGTCTTTATGTAACATAAAATTATAAACTGCAACATATTATTAATAAAAGTAATATTCCACAAAGTAAACTTTTTTATTATCTAATAAAAACACCAATAAATGTTTACACAGGTCACACAAAAATGGATTTTCAAAAACCCATAAAATGAGAAAATTCTTAGGAAGTACAGAAAAGAACCTAACATATGAATAGTTATTGATCAATGATATTGTCGCGCAAGCATAGCTAACTTAGTGAGTATTACTCGCTGATCTGATTACATATCACCTTGAAAATCTCGTTTCGCACTTGTATTATTGCATAATTGTAATTACTACCGCTATTTTTACTATAAACTTATGATCACTTAAGTCATATTTTTGTCGTATCATTTTTTATCTGTTTTTGATGAATAACTTAAACACTTGCATAATTAATTTTATGACCTGTGACAAAATGTATTTCGCGAATGTTGACAAGTAACCGAAATAATATATGTGTGTCATATTAAAAATATATTTCATGAAATCAATGCAATGTTAAAATTCATTCGATTCGAGTGTGCAGAATAAGAATTGCATATAATTTGTTGAATAAAGTATGCTTGGAGCGTTTGTTAGGAAACAATTTATATTCTATATGTTGTCAATTCATTGGATTATGATTCAGATAAATTCCTTGGTTTGACCTAAGCTTATATGAGACGCAATATATTTAATGTAGATCATTACTAAATATGTGGGTGTTACGTTTATAATTCTCGTGTGAATTTTATTCTCTTTTAAAGTCATTTAGATATTTTAAACGAATTAAAAATATTTGCATTTTAATTAATGTATGTATAACATTTATGAATGTTTTTATTAACATAAAAAACGAATACAATGTTTTTATTAAAATACAAAATAACTGAGATTTTTCCTTTTTATACTTGTACTGCTATAAAAATTGTATATTGGATTTTGTTGTTTTTTTGCAAAAATAAAAAAGGACTTTTTCTTTATGTTACATGAAATGTAAACTAATTAAAGTAAACAAAGTAAAATTGATTGAATAAAGATGTGGAATTTCAATGATAAGATGAATAGCACATCTTCTGTCAAACTTTATTGTACAACATCAACTGAAAGTATTTCCATGCGACTATTACGGTTTATTCCACATTCTGCTTGTTAATTCAATATTGATTTACAGTCAGCGTTTCATTTACTTTTTATTACTAAATTGGTTCCGCTGCACTATGAGCCATCATCTATAGTCTTGTCATAAAAATAAACTAGGAAATGCATCAAATGCGTGATAGTTATTGAAAAGCTCGAGAAAAGAGACTTACAAGTTTTACCCTGAAATCGAAATGCTTATTTCATTGAAAATCATTTTCTCGTTCAATTTGAAAGTTGTCTAATTTGATTAGTTGATTTTAGAAAAATTCAATAAGCTGTAAATGAATAACATTCAGCATTGATGTATATGTATTTAATTGAGTTTGAAATTACCCTTTCAATTTTATTGATCAAATGTTTTCTATCGTATCGAAAGTATGACCAGAATAAAATTGTCAATAAGCTTGACAGCGTTTAAATATTTCACGTTCAATTTCTATTTTTCAGTTTTTATTAGTACCATAAATCGATGATGATCAATAAAAGTAATAATTTAAAAGACAAATAGCCAATGCAATTTATGAATAAATTTTCGAATTTAATTATGATTAAGAAATTAGGATGCAAGAATGAAATTCAAAATTGAAATTATATTATTTCTACATTGTGGTATAAGTTTTTACTAAATGCCATCAAAATGTCAAATATTATTCTTAACTTATGAAAGTGAGCAGAATAATAAAAAAAGAAATCTTATGTTACAGAATAATCAAACGTCAGTTATGTAGGATGATTTTGGCTTAATGTATGAACTGTAATATGAGTTCATTTCCTATCTTGAGCTATAGCGATGTAAAACAATGGCCGCATTTTAAAAATTAAATGCGTAGTGTATAGACTTCATAAATATATACACTTAATTTAATGCATATATAATTTCTTAGGTTCACTCAATTGAGAATTATATTATTAATCAAATTGATTTTATAAATTAGTTAATACAGACTAAGATATTGAAATAATTTGAAAGGTATCATAGTCGAAGCCACCTCCCTTTTTAAAATTTATTTTGAAACAATTGATCAACGAATTCAAATAAAACTTTATGAAATAACTTATTTATTAATATATTAATAAATAATTTGATCACATTTTAGAAATTTATAACTACAGGAATTTTTATTTCATATATTATCCAAAATGAGCAAGAAAGAAATCAAGTTATAATTCTTTTTTATGTTTCAAGTTCAGGGTGTCAGTAAAAAAAGATTTTTCATATTTGTTTATTTATCCCAAATTCGTATATTCAAGGTCAAATGTTGCTGGTTTGGTTGTCAGTTTAGGGACATCTTATAGACTATATTGATAATTATATTTCATTATATTCTCGAATTGTAAAAAGTTTTGAACTTAGTATTAACATAATTATTTTATGAATTAATTCAAACATTATTTAAGCTTTATTTTAGTAATAATTATCCATACTCAATAAATATCAACATGTTGTAAAAGTTGGTGCTTTTCTGTAGTCAAAAAGTATTTTCATACAATAGTTACCATTAATAACTGTTAATATTTTATAAGAATAAGAAAAGATCAATATACTTCAATAGCCTATTACAAAGGAATTCATAATGTACGTCTTAATTTACATTAGAAAACAAAAGATTTCTATCTTAAAAAAGCCTATAGTTCCTTTGTAGTAAAAATTTAACTAAAAACTCGCAAAAATATTTGACAGAATTTTGTTTTACTTGAATTCAATTTCACATTTCGCGTGTTTTACTTTTCTTGTTATTTCATTTTATTTTGTCATTGTTACTCAGAATTTGTTTCAAATAATAATGTTATATACTTATTGAAACCTTATTTACTATTTACTGTGAATGCCCTGTCAGTAACACGTGATGTCAACGTGCGAATGTATATTGTGCCGAAGAAAATGTTTAACTGAATTTTCAAGAAAACTAAATATAAACTTATTGGATTATTCAGTAATCGAGTAAACAGTTTTCAATAGATTCAAGAAATACAGTCATATTTAACAATTCGTCTTTGCGTATATATTTTAATTTGTATTTGTGAAAGAAATATTCATGTAAACAAAATCAACAATCACTTAAATGTTCCATGTAAACCTTTCTTTGTTCAATTCATTATTTTTTTCTAAAATCTGATTGGTAGAATTACCTATCACGTGATCGAGTTGATCCTGAAGCGAGTTCCTTTGGTAATTTGGATTTACCAATGAGCAATAGTCTATTGAAGTATCTTGTAAAACAAAGAGAGACTGATCTGTTTATGTTTTATGATATAAAGACAGACAATTTACTTTACTAATCTATCTAATTCAGGTTTTTAATGATTCGATTCTATTTTTACATGAAAAAACATGTAAATTTAGAATATTAGTTCGACTTAATTATATATTTAACTAATCCAGTTTATCACATCGTAGCATGCTATTTATAAAAAAAATTGTAATAAATAATAAATCTTCGGACGCATACGTGGAAAAAGATTGCCACCATAATCCGTGTTTTTATTTACGTTCTTAAATTTCATTGTCTCTAAGAAAATTGAAAAGTAGTTTTTATATTGAAAAGTAACTGAGTTGCAGTTAAATAAAATTGGTATTATTTTTAATGACTAAAAAGATGAAATTAAATGAAGAATAGACAGTATTGGAATGTGTGTATTGTTGTTTGAAACATAATTATATTGAACTTCGCGAGGAAAATTTTTAGTTACATTTAATACAAACTTGCAGCTTAATTTAATTGACAGTTATGTAGCCCGGAAATTATAGTATGTTAACGGAAGTCAGCCCGATTAAACTAAATGAGGGTTTCATTGTGGAAATGGTGTGTAACCGCAACCTACCATACAGTGTTGATATAATTTTAATTTAAATAAAACAAAATAGCTTTATAAAACTTGCTAATAAGTAATAACGAATAACACAATTTTGTATCAGATTAAACTTTTACGAAAGTTTTTATATTAAACTGTTCATTTTTTTAAATAGTATTATTTACTTGCAAATCGATTGATAATAAAGGATGACTCTCCAAATAATAAATTATATATATGCTTAAACACTTTAACTTCGCAGTTGATTTATGAGCCACTATTGGAAGCTTGATAGCAAATTTTTACGAAGATAATATTTGAAAATGTATAATTGTTTATGTAAGACTATACATTTGAAAAACAACAATAGTTCAAAACATTGCAATTTATTTCTATTTTTCTTTATGCTTTTTTATTTTATGAGTTTTTAATTTTAATAATTAATGGAATTAGTAGATTTTAACAATGGCAAAAAACTTTTTGTGTCATTTTATCATATATGTATCAGATTGTTTGAATGAATTTATGTTTCTATTTTCAGATGTATTGAAAGTAAAGTTCCTGATAGTGTCAATGGATTCATTGTCAGAAATAACCTGCAAGTTTCAAACGAAGCAGAACGGAAAAATAAGTAAGTTGAAACTGCATAAATGTCACTCAACCTTTATTGAATAAATTGATACAGTATAAACCTCAATATTTGTATTTGGTATAATTTTCAAGAAATCATATGTTCAAAAATTACAAAAGGAGAAAATAATTTATATCGTAAAAAATGTATAAACATTTTCACTATTTTACATTTTGTAATAAAACAAATAAATATACAGTTTTAAGTATGAAATTTTGAACAAATCACATAAATTATGAATTAAGAAATTCAAAAATAAAAATACAGTATTTGATTGTTTATTGAGTTAATAGCCACAAATATATATTTTCGTTGGAAATCATAACAGACTATATTAATAAGAAACATTTATCACCTTTAAGTGAATTAAATTTATTTGTGTAGGCTTGTAGGTCATTTAAAATGGTAACGAAGAGGTCTTTGTGAAGGTTAAATGCAGACACGTTCAAGAAATTAAATTTTAATTGCAAAATACGAAAAAGATTTTTTGAGATGGAGACTAAAGTGTAGTCCTTAATTGTGAAACGTACATATTAAGTTTCAGTAGTTTTTTAATTTCAAGGTCAAAATTGTTTAGAAAGATAAATTCCAAGTAGTTTCATTGAATACATTACTTTAATGTTATTGTATACTGACAAAAATAAATATTCAATCGAATAATAAAAATTAGCTCATGTTAGTTGTTTTTTAATTTACTGTTAAAATATTTACTTTTAAATCATAATTATTTTAAATGATAATTTTAATCAGTTAAGAATATGAATTTTAATCATTTCCAGTACAAAAGTTTGCTGAATTGTTTAATATTTGATTACAGTATATAGATAAGAAATAACTAAACATGTACTTAAGATGAAGAAGTGCTTTGTTATTAATTTACTAGTTAATGAACTTGTTTTTTAGACACGATGAAACATATTGGAAGCGAAAAGAAAACAGGAGAAGAAGGGCGCTGAAGATCAGAGAAAGACAAAATTCATACAACAATGAGATATCTTTTATTCTTCAAAATAGAAGCAAAACTAAATGTTTAACAGCTCCTAGTCCTTTGCAATCGAGTCTTTGGGACATTTGTACATCTTCCGGTTGTTCTTCAGATACAGCATCTGACATAGGTGAAAATATGATATTAATATTTAAAATATTATATTTAATTATAATAATTATAAAAAAATTAATATTATAGTTAAATCATTCACTTGTTGCAAATTTAATTTGAAATTAATATACATATTTTTCATTTTCAGAATCTGACTCCGACTATGAGTTTAAAAACCAAATTAATTTTGGAACAAATGTTAGCACAAATTCCAATAAGGAATCAGAGTTGATGATGTCACCTGCGGATGAAGAAGCTTTTCGACTAACCATCGGCAGAGGATGTTTTAGCTACCCAAAAAAAGATCAGTTTCTAAATCATCTAAGATTGGAAAAGAGACTGAATGATATTAATAATTTGTATTCCATGGCTTGTCGGACAAATGGATTGTCAGTAATTCAGCGACGACCGCTTACCGATATACGACAAATTATGTAAATCAAATTAGTTGGACAGAAAAAACTGGATGAAAATCATCTGATCCGTAAATCATTACGTCTTCTAAAGTGTTGTGTGAAGTCATCTGATAACGATTTCATTCGATGTATAGATTGTTTAGATTTACGATTTTGTATAAAGTATATCATACGCGAATGCTGATATTTTTTACGATACTTCTGCATTTAGTTTATATTTATTTTTAATTTGAATGGACAATATCCAATGGTGTCTTATATGTAGAAAAGACACGTAACGAAAAATCCAACAATACAACAGCCGTTCGTGCAAAAAGTGTGATTTTGTTTAATCAGTGAAACACTAACTTTTGTATTAAATATATTGATTAATGTTTGTAAACAAAAAAATTATAAATAGATTTCTGAAAAAAAGTTAGCAGGCTACTAAAACAGAATTTTAATTTTTTTATTTAATATATGTTTACAATGAAATATTTCTTTATCAATACTCTGTCTTTTTAAACAATTGTTAAAATGGAATTATAAATACCAATAAGACTGAAAATTCATAATTGTGCCACAAATCGACGAATGTTATTTCACTGTATATAGTATGAAGCATTTTTTGTATTTAGAGCAGATGTGAAATTTGTCAATTTACTATAAATTTTTACATTTGTGTGTAATTACTGTTTTTCATTGTAATGTGTTGTAAAAATTGTAATATGAATTCGATTAATAGAAGTTTATGTGATCATTATGTTCGGTGATCATTATTTAGAATTTTTTTCGATATTCTTTAAGAAAAAAGTATTGGAAAATGGCCATATAAGCTTCTTCAAAACGATTGTTTGATTATAGATAATTATATGTGTTATTGATTTAAAAAATACAATAATTATTATTTGAGCAATAATAAGTGTCTCAAATTATATAATGACATTTAATAATGTAAACAAGATTCTGAGAATCTGCGATATTTAATTTAAAAATTAAGGTCATTTTTAGGATGAGATAAAAATTGTTCAGATTACAATTTGATCAATTATAAAGAATAGCATATTTTTATAACATATTGTATGCGTGTGTTTCAAAATGCCTATGCAAAGCAAGATATACATATTGTGTTTCCTACATTTGTAAATATTGTTTACGATCTTGTTTTCATGTATATTGTAAATCTTCAATTATGGAGAATAGATTGTAAATGATATATTTTATGATGAAAGAATTTGATTTATATATAAAATTAAATAAATATGATTATAATACTAATAATCACTTTGATCATTTCTAATCATAAATATCAATACCACTTAATTATTTTTTTCAAATTCACTGCTTCTTGTTACCTCTTTGCTTCAATATAAATTTATATTGGTTACGAATATATTATTTTTAACTAAATTTAAATTAATTTTATTAAAATTGCAATAAACAAACGTAATAAAGAATCCCGTTAATATTCATTAAATTAAAAAGAAAATGAAATCTTTAATAAATGTATGTACTCGAATTGTGACATTTTTATTGAAGAAATTTTAAATTTTTATTGCTTTTATATTCAATTCTGTTTAGATTTGATCAATAATTAAGCATTTCCCACAAGCTTCTCCTACATTTTTAAAATGTGATGTTTTTGTATCGTATTTAAAACATTTATCGCCTGATTACTCTCAACATTGGTACGTGATAGGGTTACAAAAAGAGTGAGTGATACAATAGATTTAATTAAATCCGTACAATTAAAACTCATAAATAATGATTTTTCAAAAACAGTTACACGTAATTGGAAAAGGCAATTTTTAACACAACCATTGGTATAATAAAGATAGATTCAATGCTAAATGAATGTATTAAAAAGAGATATTAGAAAGCTAATTTGACTCTTCAGTATAGACTCTGGTCTTTGGGCTAGTGATGTCCTTTTTATAATATGTAAACAAATCAGTTTCTCTTTGTTTTGCTCAATGATTTACAGGATGCTTTAATAAGCCTATATTCTGAAAATTGCAGATCGAGTATTAAAACTGACTTTTATTTCGTTGTGATAAGTGACTTGATTTTTAGTTATCACAACTGAATTATTAGTCATCATAAATGAATCTACAATAAAAACAATAATAATTGATTTCAACGTTCGTTTATCATAATTAATCAAGTTATTTACTAATTATTGTGTAATTTTATTTTTTTATACTTTTATAATTTTAATTAATTTAAATAAAAATAAATACATCGCATAAATGTTGCATTTATATGTACACGTATTGCACGTATGTTACATATATGATTGTCATATACAGCCCAAATGTTTACTTTCTATTTCGACAGTGACAATTTCTGTCACTCTGGCATATTTTAAGAGCTTAACTATTCTGATCGGAGGAATAGAATGTGGACATTTTCACTCAAGGGTGGATATGACTTGCACATGAATTATAGTATGTTACCCATAAAGTTATTTTAAAACAGCAGTAAGATTTTAATTTTTAATTATTGCCCATGAAGCATGATATTTTTCCTAAAATAAAAGTAAACGGTGCATTTCTTTTTTTTGTACAACATAACCTATATAAGGTAATATAATGCTTAGGCGTGCATACTTTAATTTCAAAATATTTTTTATACTAATGCATAGTCAAGTTTATATGTAAGGAAAAATAAATGACAGTTTCCACGTACTCATTGTATAATATTATGTTACGTACCAAGGGAAGAAAGTACATTTTCCCTTCCGTTAATGAAGTGGCAGTACAAGACCAATCCTAGGACTGTCACTCCACTAATAGAGTGAAAACTTTCATAAAAGAGTATTTCTCTTCTTAGGGAAAGTTTTCTTTCTGAGGGAAGAAAAGTCTGTTTCCATACCCTCTGTCAAAGTAGGGAAAATGTGTTTTGCGTGCATGTGTGAAAAATATAGTATATCACATGGACGAGTGACTGATTCCAGGCTCGAACGAATTTGGCAATACACGAGTTTAGAATCACTCTTGCTTTGCCTTATATACTGTAACATGTAATAAAACTTAAACAAGTTATTTTCAATTGTTATTGTATTTCTTTGAATAATCAAAGTCTTGTTTCTTCTAAACTATTGCGAAACAATAATAAATTCAATTTTAATTAATAAAAATTACATATTATTTAATCTGAACTGTAAAAAAGGAAAATTTTTTAATAGCTAAAGTATTGGTATCAGGTCCTATATACTAACAAATATCAATACGTGAAAAATTTACCCTTCGTGCATTGCAACGCTTGTTATTAACGCTCATCAATATCCATAACCAACATTTGTTTAACTCGGAAGCGGTCACGCATTCTGGTTTCTTTGTTTATCAACAATGCTTACTCGGATAACTTTGTTGCGTTGTCATTCTGACTGCAATCTAGACCACTTTCGAATCAATATTAAAAAATGCTGATTTAATGTATTTATCTTTTTGAAATAAAATGCGTTTCACCTATTGATAATTAAAATTAAAAAAAAAAAAAATAATTTTGCATCATTTTTATCATAATCATAAGACTTGCGAAGGACACAGCCATAAAGGCCGTTGGATTCGTTGACGTTTTGATTCAGGAAAAATGATAATCGCAGTCGTTTCCAAGAAAAACAACAATCGTCGATGCATGTTTGAATATAGTGTAAAATTGAAATTCTATAGCTTTTTGAGAATACATTACATATTTTTTTAATGAATAGTACAATTTAAAATATTTAGCTTGTTTATTACTAATATGCTGTAGAAGTATTTGTGATAATAATATACAGAACAAAGCCTAACGTTCACCTTATAACAATAGCAAGGACGTCTAATGATAGTTTCATAGTGTATAAAACTATGTTTTACGTTTGAGGAAGCGTGCGCATGAAGCTTTGTTCATACTAGTACGAAAAAGTTTTTTTTACGCACGCTTTAGCATGTGGAAAAATGGTTTTGCACACAAGTGCGCAAAAACCATTTTTTCTTACACGCGATACTTTTTCTTAGAAGTAACAGTTAAAGTGGTACCTTTTCCAACTAATGTGCATGGGAAAAGTCCTCATTTTCCCGCATATGTGTAAAAAATAGAAAACAATTGAAAAATAGTGGGAAAAGAGACTTTTCCCACAACGACATCACTTTGCTCATTTTAACCTTAAATTAGAAACATGGATTTGTAGACTTTGACGTTGGAAACAATGCCACTTTAACTGTTCCTTTTAAGAAAAAGTATCGCGTGATTTAACGCACTCGCTTCGCTCGTGTGGCAATTCACGCTCGTTTAGAATCGCCAACCTTTCCCACTAGTTGTACAATATACTATTTACGCACTAGTGCGTAAAAAGCTATATTACGCACACTTCCTCAAACGAATGTTAAAGCGTGTGTAAAAAAGGCTTTTTCGCA
Source organism: Psix sp. ZL-2020 (assembly GCA_022817045.1). Taxonomy (NCBI): domain Eukaryota; kingdom Metazoa; phylum Arthropoda; class Insecta; order Hymenoptera; family Scelionidae; genus Psix; species Psix sp. ZL-2020. The sequence continues at coordinate 6,241 of JABFQD010001733.1, read as the reverse complement.
CTAGTGCTTAAAATCCTATTGCCCACGGCTTCCGCATACAAAAAACATAGTTTGTTACACGGGTGTTTGTATCAAAATGTTTTTATATTTATATTACAATACAAAAAAACTGATAATTGAAATTTATCTTTGTAATATAAAGATAGATTTTTTCAGTCCAATAATAGTTTTTTTTTAATTTAATGCAATGCTTTATAAATAATTAGTTCTTGAAAGGTAAGATTAAGCAATATTAATGGAAAAAGATAGAGATTAGAGAAAAAGGAAGAATATGAAATAATTGGCGGATTAATAAATGATAGATTTTATTCAAAATAATTCATTTCAAATTTTTAATCAGTTTTTTTGATGTTATATTTAAAACAATTTTGAAGTTCTAGTATTTTATCACAGGAAATTTGATTCTAAATAAAAAATATAACTTTTAAAATAATATATTTAGTTATTAAAAAAATTGATACCCATGTAAAATTATTAATATAATTAATATATAATGGAATTTATGTATAATTTATATGTATATAGGTAATTCTACTAACCATAATTACATTTAAAAATTCGAGATTATCATTTTGAAAATCGAAAGATCTAAAAGTATTTATTTCTGCAATTACTAATTTCTGAATGATTTTTAATTAAAATTAAATTTCATTTACAATTTTGATTATACATTTATTTATCGAAAAAATCTATTGTTATAAGAAATGATTGTCTGTTATCCGATAAAGACAGATAGTACGATTTTTATATATCTTTGTTTCTTTCTCGCTACTTTAATAAAATTGAATTATGCATGTTAAAATGTAATTATTTTCTCATCATTTAATTTTGAATTAAAGATGTAATTTAAACATGTTTCAAGTAAAGTAATCAAATTTATAAATTTGGTAAATTTGCTAGTTATGTCGGTATCTAATCATATAATGATTACTCGACCTTTAGCTCTGAAAAAGTAGTAGCGATTTATTTTACCTACAAAATAGTTCTTTATTAACTCTTAATTTTTTCATCAGGTGGCGTTAGCAACATTAGCAAGTTCAAGAGTTGAACATTTTTTCTCAGATTGTTTATATTTAATGAGTGACTTCTTTTCAATCATCATTCAAATCGTTTAATTAAAAAACAAAAAATGGATTTATATAATCAATAATAACATACATGTTTCAGTGTCTTTAAAGTTCTTTTGTAATTGATAGTTGAACGTTTGATATTAAAAAATCTGCTTTAAAATGAATAAAGTTATTTGCAAAGCGGTATATATATTTTTAACAATAGCTGTCATTCAATCAACGCAATTACATGCTGAGGCTGCCATACCTATTGTAATATGGCATGGAATGGGTATTTCTATTTTTATATAAAAATATTTTGTTCATATAAAATCATTATTTTAATTGAATTAATGATATACTATACGTACGTCATATATGGCATTATATGTTAACTAACATAAATCATATTATAGTTCAAACAATAAAATTAAACCGACATAAAATGAAATCTTGTTTTATTCTACATTTTTAGGTGACAGTTGTTGCTTTTCATTTAGTATGGGTCAAATTAAAAAAATTTTAGAAGAACAAATTCCTGGCGTTTTTGTTCATTCAATTAGAATCGGTGATACCACTCTTCAGGTATATTTAATTTAATATTTGTTATCAATTGTAAGCATAATTTTTCGTTCAAAAATGATTCATTGTATAATATACTTAATAAAAACCAGTAAAATGATTATGTTAAATAAAATATTCGAAATTACTGTAATTAGTGTAATTTGTTATGATTAAGTATTATAATTCAAGTTCGCATTAGTATAATAGTTAATATATTAAATGTATATGTTTTAGGATGTCGAAAACAGTTATTTTAAAAATGTCAATGAACAAGTAAAAGAGGTGTGTGATATATTATCCAAAGATAAAATATATCAGGATGGTTTTTATGCAATTGGATTTTCTCAAGGAGCACAATTTCTGTAAGTAATGGATAATATTTATTTTACAATCTCGTCAAGAGAAAGTAAATTACTCTGTCATTTAGAAATAGAAATTTCATAATACAAATGTAAACAATGTCCCATTATTCTCGAGAAATTAATTAAGATATATTATTTACTAATTACGTAATTATAATATATTAATTTATTAATAAATATATTTATTAAGTTATTCATATAAAGTTGTTATTACACTCATTAATTTTTTAATTAACTCATTAACAGTGATACTACATTAAAGATATAATAAAATTAATAATATGTATCAATGTATAATATATAAATATATGATATATATGTAAATTAATTATGCGTATAACATTAAAACTAACAAAACTAACATAAATGATATTTTGAAACTTTTCTAGACGAGCTGTAGCCCAAAGGTGTCCACAACCACGAATGTTGAAATTGATATCAATTGGAGGACAACATCAAGGAGTTTTTGGTCTGCCATATTGCTCTCATGCACAATTCGTTTGCGATTACATCAGAAAAATGTTGAATTATGCCGCTTATACTAAGTAAATCATCATTACAAATATATTTATTACTATATAATTATATTAATATATTGAAGGCTTTATTGAAAATGACAACTTTTTTAACTTATTGATTTGTTTTTTAAGTTATGTTCAAAATAGACTGGTCCAAGCTGAATATTGGCATAGTCCTTTAGAAGAAGACGTATATCGAGAAAAAAGTATATTTATAGCTGAAATCAATAACGAGAAAATAATTAATGAGGTATAATTTGAATAATGTTTTAACGTAATATTTTTTTATAATGTTACAATATACCAATAATAATTTTATTTATTTGATTTATTTCAGTCATATATACATAATTTGCAAAGTTTGGAAAAAATGGTTCTGGTGAAATTTGATAAAGATTCAATGGTCGTACCACCTGAATCAGAATGGTTTGGATTTTTCAAGACTGGTCAAGTTAAGGAAGTCGTGCCTTTGAGCGAAACAGCTGCTTATGTAAGTTTTCTATAATTGAATACATTTAAATGATTAGACTATTTTTAACATGTAATAATTTCTGTTTTAGGAACATTTGGGATTAAAAGATATGCTTGAAAACAATCAAATTGATTTCTTATCCCTCGACACTGACCATCTGCAATTCACGGATGTTTGGTTTATTGAAAACATTGTGAACAAATATCTCAAATAATTTGATGGCTTTTATAACCAAACGTATTATATATATAATGTGATAATAATCTAAACAAATATTTTTACAAATATGTAAAGCTACTAACGCGTATGAATGTAGTTTCTGTAGTTTTATAATACTCATATAGTTTTATACAAAGAAAGCTTAGTTTTAAACAAGATTATTAGTACAAACACACGAAGTAATTTGTTTATTTTTGTGAATAAACAATTTTATTTCAAAGCTTCCGAAGTAATAAATTGAGACGTGATTCTTAAATAAATAATTTCAGGCCAGGCTGTTTCTTGCGCGTTCTCCAATGCATCTTTGAAATTTACACGGATTTGTCCTCAGCGGGCAGACTGGCGCCGGACTTGCGCCACTGTACAGCCACGCTTGATGCCCCCATTAAGAGATTGCATTATGAGTTCACTTTGTGAGTCTGCTGACGCACACATAGACAGATACATAAATGCACACGGACTCCCGTGTTCTCTTTAGCCTCTCGCTCTCTCCCGTAGATGATAGAACTGCTTCGAGTGAACAGTATGTACGCAGACCACCCACTTCCACCACCCCTTAACATTGTATCCCGTTACGAGGGCTTCATGCATGCGGATAAATATGTTTTTATACAAAAAGTTACCCCCTGCCACCTAGCGCGTTCTATACAAACACGGTCATCATATGATTACACCACCCGGTTCTCTTTCTCCGTAGAGAGAGGCAACGCACTACATTACGAGATGAGATATCTTTCGCAGCAAAATTGCATGAAAACCTTTAAGAGTATCGCGACGTTAAGTCGTCTTCGTAGCTCGCCTCTTTTCTCTTCTTTTCTGCAGCGAATTTTTCCCGCGAGGCTTTTTCCGCTTACGCGCTGAGCTGTTTTGGTTCCTCTTAATCCAGTGTGTATATTATTTGCTTGTTAATCGCATGAGGTGTGACCTTTATGGTAATTAAGAAATATCATTTTTTGGTACGAAAGTATTTTAATATTTATTCTGGTTTATGAACAATTGAATTTCAATCCTTTAATAGTTTGTGCATGTAATGTGTAATGTAAATGAGATGGAAAAGTATTATACATTTTTAATTAGTATTTAATATAGTTTAGAGTACCTCTTCGGTTGTTAATTAAAAATTTTATTTTTTATAACTGATTTATAATTTACAATTGAGGCAAATATATTGTCGAAATGAAGGAATTAAATTAGCGCAGAAAAAATGTTCGTTTCTTGTATTTTGCTGCTATTTAAATTCTGTTTTTCATTATAGGTATAATCGTTGGGAAGACAGATATATAACTATACGCGTATTCTAGTATATAATGCAAGTCATGAATTTCAATAGACTACGCAAGTTTTATTTCTTTTTTTTTATTTTCAATTTGTGAACGACAGTCACAGAAACGAAACACAGAGAATATAGGCGGAGACAAAGTTATAAATCTGGCAATGAGAGTTGAGTTTTTTTCTCTTTCTCTGTTTGCCTATCACTTTGTCTCACTTTTTTCTAGGAATTCGCGGGTTTGCATTTACTTTTTTCTTCTCCAAGCTCTGTCCCGCGTTTATGGATTGTAGGTACGATTAGCTTATTATTCAGATCCTTTGTCGGCAAGCTCGCACTGAGCTTCAAAGCTTGCGACTATGGGTTTATGTAAGTAATATGTTCTGTGTGTTATTTTTCATACAAGGACGTCGCGGATCTCAGTCGACTGCATAGTGAATAAATAATTTCCACCAACCAATTTATTATTGTCAGCTTCACTGACAGTTTTTTTTCCAAAATTATCTAGACTCTACTTTATCATTCCGACGCTAGATTGCAAAATTATTTCATGTGAAATTACATTTTCATCAGACTTTAATATTATACAAATAACTTATTTTTAATCAAAAAAAAAGAAATACTCACTTTCAAACAATAATAATGAAAACAAAGTCTTTTAAGAACCTTGCAATAATAATAAATTATGGAAAAGTAATACAATTATTTTTCTGCAATATTTAATGAAGCAGTAACCCTATAATATAATTAATATTGTCCCAAATAAAATTTCACTACCGATTTTTGATTTATCATTTTCATGTTTTTATTCATGTGCTGTATGATAAGATTATAAAAACATTCACTTTTCAGAAAAATTGTTGTCCATCCTCTAGAAAAAAAATCCAGGACATTTAAATTGAGGAGTCTGTCAGCGAATAACACAACAGCGTTCACAATTAGCAAACGTTCGGTATCATTTGGCTCAATGAAGTGGCTTGTAGGGAGATGATCAGTAACCACAAGCAGGGTTGAAGTGGGGGTTGAGGGGAGCAGGATAGTAAGTTTTGTCAGCAACAAGGGTCTAATCCATTAACATCAGAGCTAATTTTGACAAAGTAGGAATCATAGCGAGCTGCAAACGCGAGCGGATCTGCGGATTGAAGGACAAAGCTTGGTAGCGGTATCAGGAGGAAGGAGGTAGAGTCATCGGGGGTGGAACGTCAGAGTATATTATACAATGGTATCTGCCGGTCCACAATCGCATACAACTCTTGGTTCATTGTTTCCCGCTACCTACAGATGTATGCCGCTCTTCATTGTCGGATTATAGCGAAATGTTGAATCGAGGAGAATGACAAGAGGATAAGGTAATGCAAAGGCAAAACGAGATAGGTGGGGTTGTTAAAAATATAGAAAGCGCGGATGGAGCGGTTCCATCGAAAGAATCAAATCTGTTTATTGTGAGATTGGAACTTGATGAGCATTTCAGGTGTTGTTCAGAGGAGAAAGAAGAAGTGCACTTTAAAATTAACTGATATTATTGTGTTCATTATGTTAAATAGGAAATAACAACTTTTAGTATACAATATAGATTTTTATTTGAGATAAGTTATAAGAGATGAAGTTTTACAATTGTTTCACAAAAGTAATATTGGAATTATCAAATCAAAAGAACAAAAAGTTTAAAGTTATTTACAGTAGTTTAGTTAACATTAATAATTATTATATAGCAATCAATTATGAATACTTAATAATTTAATGTTCTTTAATTTCAGTTTTAAAATTACAAATTGAATTTTCATTTCATG
>JABFQD010001732.1:0-17280 GCA_022817045.1 Psix sp. ZL-2020 | reverse complement strand
TTAAAAAATTAATTAGACTTCGAAACTTAATTAGAGTATTAATGAAGCTCTTGATTTCTAGTAATGATAACAAAATATTTTTGTTTGGGGTAACGAATAAATTAGGCTCTAATTAAAATAAATTTTATGAAATTGTAGTTTTTGTTCAAAGTTCATCATTCTTATTGTATATTTAAGTATTGAATATGAAATCACGTAATTAGGTTACGTTTTAATGTCTTAAAAAAATATTTTCTATGGCTTATTCAATTCTCTTATATCTTTTTTTATCAAATAAGTTCGTCATATGGTTTTCCTGGAAAAGAAAGATAACATATACCATAGCTTATTATTTCTTCCTTTGTAGGATTTTATATGTTTAATATAAAAAAACTCAATTTGATATCTATGGTATTTAATCTTTTAATGTCTTCTGAGATGTTATTATAATATTTAAATAAAAACTAAAATGATATTGCGATTTGGATTTTTTATATTACTGAAAAACATCTTTCTTACAAATTTTTGAAATAAAATTCTCCTGCTATTCTGTTCTCGTATTGCATTAAAATATTTTCTATAAACAACATCAATTTATTTATCTCATCTATAATCAGCATTATTTTTCGGCCGATTCTGTCAGTATTAGGATTGTCCATTAATTAAAAAATGTCCTTTCAAATTGATTATAAAAAAAGCATAGATAGATATAACTGATTATTATGTAAAAGTCGCTACGATATCCAAGTGTACTTTTGGAAATCGCGAGCGACACTACCGGCTCTGTCACTTATACTGAGATCGGATCTCAAATTTTCACCGTTAGGCGGCGTTTTAGTTATTTCATCCATCTTTTCCGCAATCAAACTCCTCATTTGGATGCACGAAAAGGCAAGTTTGTATATGGATGGCAATGTGAGTGCAGAGAATACGTGCCAGGAAAATACTTCTGTGCTCAGGGTGTGACCAGACCTTCCAAGGTGACAAAGTAAGTCAGCGATGGAGCTCGATTCTACGAGACTGGTGAGCCATAACTCTTTAGCAACGCCTTTTCAAATCTCTCGCCTCCTTAGTTCGGCTCTTTTTCCCCTCGTCAAAATGGTTAATACGTCCCTGGACGTTTTTCATCACTAGGTGGGGACTCGTCCCCTTCAGCATAAGGTCAATATCAATCCCACCCATATCACAAATTTTCTCACATTCTCCCCTCTTGAGCGCCAAGGGTGATGTCCATGAACACCCTCTCTTGTCCCAGGAGTAGCTTTACATAAATTTCGAATAAATGGTTGATGGAGCATGTTTGTACCGCGAGGCCGCCTTTTTTTTTCTTCGATAAAATTTTCTCTCCTCGCAAAATTATAAAGCGCGAAAATGTAAATTCAAGTGCAAGCAGGAAAAATTTAAATGCAAGTGCGAAAATTCAAATTTAAGCGCGAGCGCGAAAAGTTAAAATTATAGCGCGAAAATTTGAATTCAAGCGCGAGCAGGAAAAGTTTAAATTAAGCAGAATATATATATATATTTTTATCCTCATTGTTCAAAGCATGCGAATAGGGTGTTCTATGATGAGCTACTAGCCTCTTGCGTTCAAGAGGTTAGTGTATTTCTAACAACATCAGACAAAGACCCGGGATTAGGAGAACATAGGAAAACTGGCAGATCGTAATCTTTCTGATTACGGCTGACAATGCAGATAAATTTGTCAAATTAGGTCATATTTATCAAAATCTTCTGCACAAATAATCAATTCAAGTGAATATTCCACAATAATATAGAATTCAATTCATTGACCATAAAATTGAAAATTAAAAATCTTGAGGTAAACACTTTTCTTTAATATTTCAGAATATAGTGTTTTTCAGCACTGGCGACCTACCTATCCTCATTATGGCTCGTTGGGGCGTTTGCGCGCCCCTTAATCGTGAAAGCTAGAAACACCAACCATTCTCTTGCACATTATGCTTTTTTTCTAGAGTGATGGAATCGTCTTCTTAATTCGGCAATCTCTTTAGTTCACCAATAAACGGACTTGTGATGAAAGTTGCGTGAACTACTGGACATACAGGCGTCGCACGTGCTGGTAAGGAGTGCCATTAATTGCGAAACCGTACTGTCTAACTTTCTACCTGAATGTTACTATTCAAAATAGCAATGATTATCTTACGATCGAGTGAGTGCGGATTCCACTAGTCTCGTTCAGAGTTACCTATGTTTTGCGATCTGGTGAGATCTGATACTTCAAAGATGATATTGCCATGATTGCTATGGGTAGAGTGGGTCTAACTTACCATGATACCACCTAATATATCAGGATTTCGCTTGCAAAAGTCACATTGATGATAAAACTGGATCCATTTTTCATGTATATTTGGGGAAAGCTAATGTTCAGTATAGATACTTCTAACAAAGAAAAGGTGTCTTGACACACTCTCCTCTTTTGTTCGTTATTCTACTGCCCCGAACGATGACCCATGTGTTGAGGTCACGTGGCAGAATACGTGAAACCTGAGAGTTGCTTTGCCGGTACTGTCTGGTAACAGGGATTTCATTCCCTTGATGTCATTCAATTGCTTATAGAGAATTGTCGCATGCAAATTATTCTCCTGTGTAGATTACCAAACAAGGCCTTGCGCTGCTGCACAATAATTCAAATTTAATTGAAGAAACTCATTTCCTCTTTTTAGCCACTTTCTTGATTACGTTTGGTATACCGGAAAAATGTAGCTTCGAGTTTGATGTTCTTCAGTAACAGCCCTATCACACATTAAGCATCGAATTTTCGTTTGAATTGGAATTTGGAATTTTGAATTGATTAATGTACTCCTTGCTCAAGGTCTATTAAGATGTTAACTGTGCCATTCTTTTGTATCTTAGATACAGAGGACTACCCGTATCCTTCTATTTTGGACTGTTTACCAATGACCTAAGAATATCAGACTTCCAGAGTGTCTGGACGCCAAGATCAAAATCTAAAGGCTCCACTTATTACAATCATCAAGTTAATAGAATCCCATTACCACTGATTTCACTCAATGACACTCCAATCCCATACGTATATTCTGTGAGAAATGCAGCTATTTGGATTGATTTAATTTTGACCTTAGATAAATAAATTTCTGAAATTTCAAAAAGTGCATGGTTTACCCTCACAAGAATTCACAATAGTTATGCCGTACTATCATATTCAATTAGAAACCAATTTGTCGTTTCGTTGATTTTTCCATGCCCTGACTACTGTTATCTTTTGTTCACGAATCTGAAACTAGCTTAGGTGGGTCATTTAGAGCTGGTGCTGAAGCCATGTGCACACTTTATTCGTCGTGGTCGAGGGTTTTGCTTTCTTACTTCTAACTTCTAACCGTAAACTGAATTTACGCATGTGGATCATTTGTATCATCACGAGTATTATCGAGTATTCAAGTTTGAATTATAATATCAAATCATATAATAAAGCTTTCATCTAAGATTTCGAAACTACAGTAGTTTCATTTCAACACAATGTTATGTTAACCTCTCTCTCGCATTTATCAGACTTGTGCTGAGCTAATAGAGTCGAAATAGAATGACGAGCGCAGTGAACACAAAAGAGAGACAAAGTGAACGTGCGTTTTATCGAACGAGAAAACGCGAAGGCACAGTTCGGCGCTGCCATTAAGAAGAGCAAAAAATGAATGTAAAAATCCATCATCGAAAACGATCCTCGGAGACTTAGATATAATAGATATAATATTATGACAAAACCGATGGGCACCTCATCTTGTTTGTCTATGAACTTGCATATGATGGACGAAATAGTGGTGATATTTTTCCCGAATGACAAGGAAGAAACGGCGAAAATCGACCAGATGGATCCAGAAAAATTATTTGTTTACCATAATGGAATTAAGAAAGCTGACTTACTGCTTTAAAAATAAGAAAGTACCAACACCAGACGGCATTTTATCCGAGGCACTCGGACCAGTAGCGAGCACATGTTCTCAGCTCTTCTTGGACATGTAAAACTGAAAAACTGCAATGCTTGTCCCCATTAATAAACTAAAAGCGAGTGGAAACCTGGCGACATTTCTCCGATCTCTTTACACGCTTAACACAGTAAAAAACATGTTAGAAAAGCTTTTTCAACTTCCAATTCTAGTAGACGTATGCGCAGTGACGTTTCCAACCGACAACGTCGTTTTCGAAAAAAACCTAATACACTGGACACCGTTTACCTGGTAATTGAAATCGTAGAGTGAGCGCAAACAAGCAATGATTTCTTTCCAGTAGTTACTCTTCTGAAAACTTTTAATATGAAAAACAACTCATCACTTCGCTTTAACTTCAACTCTAGAAGTTAAAGCGAAGTGTGCACGCCCTTAAAATTTGATTCAGAGTTCACACGCTATTTAACGCGCATAACGGAGAACTATTTGAGGAATTGCACTCTTCAATATGATGAGAAAGCTCCATACTAGGCCCGGGCCTCTGAAATGTCGCATACGATAATTTACTTCGTCTCGAGATGCCACAGAACTGCACATTAATTCAGCGATGAACTAACTAACGTTCAATATGGTTATAAGGCACATTTGCAGCTTGATGGAGTCTGCAGACTTTAAGAAAAAAATCGTTATTTTCGTCATAAAAATGATCGACAGATCGGTAAAAAGACCGTGATGTCGACTTCAAATCGGAAGTATCTGGACGTGACCAACAAAGCTTCCAAGGTCACAACAATGCTCAGTAGATTGATGTCACACGTTCCCGAGCGAGACCGGCAAGTGAACATTGCCTTCTCATGGCGACGATGCAATAGGTAATGCTCTATAGAGCAGAGATTAATGCTCAAACACTATTTGAACTCAATCTCAGCGCACCCTGCGAATCGTGGTATCCTAACTTGCGACTTTAGTAGTAACATCGATGGCGCCAATGGACCTCATTATTTTCGAGCAACAAAAGCATTAGTGCAACACAGACTCTGCAAGGAGAGCCCACTCAAAACGTTACATTAGTACCTACAGAGTGGAAAGATGACAGCAATGCTGGACTGAGTAGACACGAGGTAGATGAATAAACAGACACATCTTGGAAACTCGGGGAGCACCATGATGAGATATCTTACTATTTGACCCAACTCCTAACAGTGCAGGACTACTTCTATCGGTACCTACTTATGATAATAGAAGTAAATAGCTTCGAGTACATCTACTGTGATGAGATCGACGGCGTTTAACACACTTTTTTCATCTACGTACATTAAACTCGGAGTAGAAGTAAAGTAAAAACCTACTCTAAACAATTGGACCGGACAACATCATGCGGCAGGTGCTGCAAAATCCTGTATCTACGTATATCGAAAACTTTACACTTCGCTAAGTATATAAAAACAGAAGAAGGTATACATAGGTATACAATTTTTTTGAAATGCTTTGATTGTCAGAAGCGCAGATATTGTACGAAAGACCTTTGCATAGCTTAACCGCAAATACTATTAGAAATATTCAAATGACGCAGTTAAACAGAAGTGTATGGCCAATTTTCGAAAGAAACTTTTAATGATTGAGTACTAATCAATCGATAAAGTGTTTTTCTAAATAAATAATTGTTATTTTTCATAATTGCATACATAAGATTTCTTAAAATGTAACGCCTGCAAAAACTATAATCGAGTCTAAGCCATTAAAGTCGCAAATAAAAAAACGAAACCAGCTCCCACCATCGACCACTGTAGATTAAGCCGACGCATACGTTCAGCACCAGCTTAAAACGACTCTCCTGAGCAAGCGTCAGTTTCGTGAGGAGAAGGAAATAATACTCAACAAAGAAATAATCAACAAATTGACGAGCTGCTTTTTGAGCGAAGATGACAGTACAGCATGACTATGATAAATTCTCTTGAGTGTGAATCATATATTTTTCGAAATCGCAAAAATTTGTTTATCCAAGGAAAAAGTTGAATAAATTGAAAAACATAAAATATGACTGGTAATATATATGGAACCGGGGTGCTAGAAGTGATGGTTTAAAAAAATGACAATAATTTCTTATTTAATTTCTGTAATTTATTTCTGTAATCAATATTTCCAAGATCTCTAAACCCCAATTCACGTTTAACAAAACAAAGGACACTAATACGATATTTAACATAAGATAAGATGAAATTGTATATAAATCTAGCTATAGTGTCATTCTTTAGGAAATGAAGAATAACATTCACGGAATGGCATTAAAGTTGTCAAGAATTATATTAAAAAAGCTGCTGCAAAACGATCGAAGGCTCGAAGGAATAGAGAAACAACAGGGGCATCCGATGGCATGTAAACCTCATCTAAAATTTATTCATCATAAATCCTTAGCTCAACAAACATAAATTCAACATACGGATCAACGCTATGAATAAAAGTTTCAAATAAAAGTTTCAGCGTAAGTAATGATCATTTCGTGAAGGTACAAGCAAACGTCGCTTGTACGACGTTTGCTTGAAGTAAACAATTGTATCTAAACGATTATGACACAGTATAGTATAAAGTGGGATGGATACAAAATTGTTAAAAATTGTGTTACAAAGTTAAGTTTCAGACACTAAGATCAGATGGAAAGGTTCTTTTCACGAGAAAAATATCAATTCCTGGTAAAGTGCTCTTTTTCCTATAAACTAGGAATCGATGTGACATAATTTCAAGTTGGGATTGCTGTAATCATTTGGGGTACCTTCAAGTAGCTATTTAAAGTCACTTTCACCTATTATATCCAAGGAAAGAAAGGGAAGGGTTGAAAGATCAAATCGCTAAAATGTAGTAAGAGTCTAGATTTGGAGAGAATCCATGATTTTTATTCAATAAGGTATTGTTAGAGGTATCAAGAATGGGGAAAGAAACTGCAGAGGATGTAGAGAAGGTTAATAAGATAATTTTTAATTAAAGAGGGGTAGGAGCCAATACTACAATTTTAAGGATTATTTTTGGCTGGGGTTCCTTCATCACGTCAAATAAACACTTGTCCGTGTCTCATCCACCTTAATCTAAATTTATAATTATTGAAGATAGCACACTTCTTCACATCAACCACACCTTTCCTCGCGATTGCAGTGGATGTTTTAATTATATGGATACAAGAATTATCGGCACCAGGGACGATATCAGAGAGTTTATTTTTGTATCTACTTCTCAAGACAATTTATTGACGACAATACAATTCAGTATCATAGGCAATAGCTACACGAGCCTTATGACGATCAACAGGTAGAATGGATACGTTATCAACAAGCTGGACCTAGAATTGAACACCTAGCATAGAAACTAGAGTTTTCGTTAAATCCAGTAACTTCTGTACAGGTTTATCATTCAGACTAGTTACAACAATGTTTCTACTTCAGTCAGGTCTGAAAAAAATAATTACAGGAAAATTTAGAGAAGAAAGTTATGGAGCAGAATTCTATCTAATCAACTGATCTAATCAGTTGTCTGATTTCCTCAATAAACTTCCCATTCAAAGCTACACGGCTTTGTTAAAGCTGTTGGAATTCATAAAGTACTTCCATATGTTCTTTCTGCATTTTGATTTCCTCGATAACTTTGTCAATTTTGCTGAAAATAGTAGAAATTAAAGCAGTAGCATTTTTAAGTACAGTAATGTCATGTTTTTCATCATACATTTTCTGTAGACATTTGATAATTTCTTTTATCTCACCTGATATTTTTTCGAATCTGTTACTAACCCGGAAAAAGACATTGCAGGAAGATCGCTAAGAGAGCCAGAATCCTACCCACGGAAATCCCGACCAATAAGAGCGAAAGTAAACAGAGAATCTGTTGAGCCTCAAAGCGTTTTAGAAACTCAATAGAGTTGACATTTATAAAAAGACTTCGAAACAATTTTTTTTTATTTTTGATAACTTTGAAATTAGCACACGTGTTTTGATATCTCTCACCTCAATTCTAACACAATGTAACTCTGTACACCGTGTCTAGACAGCCAGCAGACGCTGTACTCATATCATAAAATAAATTTCGAAGTTAATTATTTCGCATTCTACCAAAAAATAAAGATATCGATATTACAATATAAAAAGAAGACGAAATTCAAAAAGTATAATAATAAAATAGATTATTAATTAATAAAAAGATAGTTTTACATATAACAACAGAGGACAATACGATAAATTGAATGTATAAGATAAACACACAAACTTCTAGATACTATTTTAATTCAAACCTGTATATCGTTTCAGTATATATTTGCATAATTCATCGTTGTTTCAGTATGCGACAAAACGTATCGCTATTTGCATGTTTTGATAACCGAGCGATTCTTATCGGATCAAAATGTTTTTGATATGATGTTTTTTCTTGCCGCGATTCGGATTTTTGGCAAAGCAAGCTCATTTGCTCGAAAATCGCCGTCTTGAAATGGCCCTTCTCATAATTTTGTATCAGTCTGCAAGAGGTGTCTACCGGTACGTGGAAATAAGTTTGGTTTTTTAAAGACAAGTCATGAGCAAAGATTTTCTCAGATAATGAAAAAATCGAAGATTATTTTTATTAAATTTTAATAAACGAGTGATTAAAGGAGATTATCGTGAGTCGTGATTTAAGGACCTTACTCCGCTGAGGAACAGGGCAGCGGTGACTAATCTCACCGCTCCCTTATTACGCAAAACAATAGTTGATGACATATGTGATTTTCATCTCCTTGATTTCCATTGAGGCTGGAGATGGTTCGGTCTGGTCAAAAATCTCTCCTTTCTTACACTACCATAGGTATCATAATGACATGTATTTCTTTTTATTCAATTCGCAACGAAAGGGTATATTTCAAATCTACCGGAGAAGCAAATCCTTGGCTTACAATTAGTACACGTGAACGTAGTAACGCTCATGCACAACCTTTCAAAACCGTTAAATATTTGAACTTCTCCATCTAATTTAATTCTCACACGAATCATGTGCTTTGTTTTGTGATATCGTTTCGTTAGAGTTCATAGACCGCGTCAAATTTAAATATAGTGCGCGCAAAAGAACAACCTAGTCGAAATCGAAATTTTTTCATTTTTCAACCACAACTATCTTCTGTAAATTTTTCGAAAATGGTTCATTTTTTCAAACTGAAACTTAAAATCTCTCTTTTTGAAATGTTATTAAAACATTTTAAAAATAATTACGGTGCTTTATGCAAACAACAACAAAATGTGTTGTTATATATTCGATACACTAGTTCAACGAATCTGTTCAAGGATCATTAAAATAAAAGGTAATCTAGAGTGACACTTTTTATAAATATTTTGAAAATCTTAATAGTATGCTAAGAATCCTCACTTATATATGTGAATCCTAGCTGAACCAGCAATTTAGAAATCCCCTAAAAGAAGGCATTATACTGACTAACACTAGAAGACTACGGCTTGGTCTACTCATAATTGAAAGTTTTTCTATAGTACAAAATATTGCTATTAATGTTATAATGCTAAAATGTTATAATTCATATAAATTGAAAGAATTATAATAATTTTTTTTTATTTTGAATTTTATTACCTCAAAAGTTATACAATTTTACATATATTAGGGACATACATTTATATTTTATTAAGAAATATTCTATTCTACTGTAAAATTTTAATATACTAAAGTATATATTTTTAAATAATTTCAACAAATCATAATAAAATTGAGTGAAATAATAATTTTTGTATAAAAATGTATAGAGTTGTTTCCATTTTAAATCACGACAATGTGAAGTAAGGCATCTAGCTTAATTTATATATAAATCTGCTTTTAGTTTGGATTAATCTAGGCCATAAATTCCAGATGGTATAAAATAATAATTTTCTTAGACTCGAGCAACTTTCAACATAGACCAAAATCTATAGTTGGTCATTTTTTCTTTATTTTGAAAGCAAAAGTTTTCGTATCTAATTATAAATTCTGTAGCCGTTTGGATTGCAACTCAGTACGATGTCTAGTAACCGTTTACTTCTTGACATATGTAAACGTGACATTTCTGAAACAGTAAACTTTTGAGTAAGTTTACATAAACAGAGAGAATTAATACGAAGAGTTGTTAAACACTATAACATTAAATCTTTCAAATATGATGTAAGATAAGAATTCTCTTTAAAATTCTCTGCCTTTGATATTCTTAAAAAAATTATAAAATTATTAACTGAAGAAGAAAATTAGTAATATATCAAAAACATTATATAATAATTTTTTTTGATAAGTTCGTTTAATAAAGCTGATCAATCAATGTACATTTATCAATGTACATTTATAGCAATTAATATTAAAGTTTTATATTGAACATAATTATATTTTATCTCATTTGTACTAATACTTAATTCATTGTTTCATAATATTAAGTACTGTACTATAAGAATAATATTCTCATCTTAATTAAGGTGTACACATATTTTACATAAAATTATAGATAGTTCTTATATAGCCAATGAACCATTCTCTAGCACTTACATTAAACGTGAATATGTGCCCATGAAATATGCATTGCTAGGCTAGGTTGTTCATTGTGGTGGCTTTGAGAAACGCATTGCGAAGCTTCAAGCCAATTTCGTATTCATTGCTCGTCTCGGTCGATCATGATGAAGAGGATCTATCTAGGTTCCCCGTTTGGAAAGAGAATAGCAACGCTCCCTTTCTAATGACTCATCACAACCCTGACTTTAATATATTTATATTATAGGCCAATATACATCACTTTTCACGTGATGTATTCATAATTCAAATCACCTTTTATCTTTCTTTGAATTCTTTTCTTCTTACTATAATAGTCCGTTTTATAAAACATAACTTGTTAATGATGTTATCAAATCTTTTAAATAAATAGCTATTCACTCAAATGTGATATATGCATTAATAATTATTTTTGATATTTAATTTAGTTAAATACATTTTGTATTTATTAGTTTATTCATTAGTTATATTCAAAAATCAAATTTCGACTTAAATTTATGTAAAAAAACTTGAATTATAGATTACAGTATTTTAACATTACATTTTTCGATGAATGATACTTTTAATTGTGTTCAGTCATATTTCCAGGATTTATTATATCAATATTGTAAATGCTACGAAATATTATGAGTAAATAAATATTAAAAAAAATTGACAATATCTAATAAGTTTGAAGTAAACAATGTTTGTCAAAAATGATAAATTACTTAGTTCTAGCTGGCATTTAATCAGATCTAATTTAGTTATTAAATTATCTTCAATAATCAAAATAGATTCAATATTATCCAATCATACATAAAATGTACTTAAAAAATATTATTAAGCTTATTAGTTGCGATCAATCACATCTACAATAGATTAAAATATATCTAATTTTTTTTATTCACAGAAGACAAAAATATATTATAAATGTATTTTATTATATAATTTAACAATTTAACCAATTGTTTTTAAGATATTTTATTTGTGTTCAAAACTTACTAATTTTTTGATTTATGAAAAAACATAACGAGATTTCTCAATATTAAGGCAAAAATTCCTCTTAATTCTTCGATGAATAATAAAGCAGGTTTGTATCTTAAACAATTGAAATGGATTTATTTGATTTGTATTCATATTTACGAGAAAAGCTGTATCTCTTTATGCGTACTACAAGCTTCTACAGAGAGACGGAGAATAGTTAATAAGTGAATAAATATTCATGGCTAAGTTATTTTGAAGTTGATGAAGGACTAATTACAACTTTGACACAGCTGGGATATTATGGGTTGAGTTTGTGGTGTTTCTCACTTGTAGAATGTATAATTCATTTAATCAGGAGTCATCATTATAATAAAAAAACATACATTAAGGAGTTAAGTTACATTGCATTGACATTATTTTAATATTTATAAGAATTAAAATAGTGATTATACAAACTTAGTTAGAGGAAGTTGAGATTAGTTATATGATTATCTACTATTCCTAAGAAACATTAAAAATACTTTAAAAAATTGGAAGCGGCTTAGAATCTTTAAATATTATATTGTAACGGATTACAAGTAACTTTTATATTGATGAGGTAATTTTACATTCAAATTTATTGTGCATCACATTCTTGTATTTTTCTATATTAATCCATGCATATATACATTTAAAATTTATTACACCGAAATTTTATTATTTTACTTCTATTTTTTTTAATTACACTGTAAAGAATATAATTTTATGCTTTCAGATACTTCAATCTCATTCAAACGAAATTTAATCAAATCTGTTCGGACTCGAAAAGTTCAACTTACCTCAAAGCCATATTTGATCGAACCTAATTTTAATTGGATATAAAATATAATCGGGATCTGATCAGATCCAACCAAACTCAGCCGGATTTTATAAGATTTAATTAACTTTGTGCAGGTATGATTTTACTTCAAGCACAAGGTAATTAAACCAGATCTTGACTCTGTCAATGAGTCAACCTGCACGATTACACAGCTGTCTGAGCATAAGATTTTTCTCAGAAGCTCTTTTATACCACTACTATTTCAGCCTGATAGACTGAAACGTTTTTACCCGAAAGCAAGAAAAAAGGCAACAAGCTTAAAAATGTTGTATACTTCTCTGTTGAAATTATCTGTAAGTCCTAAGTTATTATATCGTACCAGATATTTCTCTGCTTTCATCACAACTGTATGGTACAATTTTTTTTAATCTTTGAAACATTTTTTCAATACCATTGGTAATGAAGCTCACAGTTAAAGTTTAATACATCTTAGAAGTTGTCAGATTAATTATTTTAACTGGAATAAATACTGGAATTCTTGATACTATATCATTTTTAATATTATTTCATAGTGTAAAATTGTGGCGAAAAAGAATCGCTATCATTTTTTCAAATTACTCATGGTTATTAATCATAATTGGAATTTTTGCATAGTTTGAGTTACAATATCGTGAATTTCTATTTGTATACAGTATTGATAAATCAATTTAACAGTAACAGGAGGTATCACAGATTTTAGATTTAATTAAATTAATTATATTTATATATGATACATAATTAATTTTGCGTACTTAATCAAAAATTATACTTCTTATTTCTATTTAAAGTATAACTTTAATTTTATATTAATTACAATTTTCAATCATCTGATATGAACGAGTCTATTTCCAAGCTTGAGTACATCTTTTTCCTAGGAAATATAATTTCCCTGTTGAATTATAATTAATATTTAAGTAAAATGATATTTCTTACAAATTTTTTGGTATTTATAAACAATTTTAAATTAATCTCATAAATATCACATGTCAATAACATTAAACTTTAAAAGTAAATTGCCAGACCAAATTTTTTAGCTTATTTTTGATACATTCCAATTAAAGGATCAAAAACATTGAATAACCGCTTCTAGATTTTCCGCATTACAACGAAAGCATACATTTTTATTTAATTTTATAAATTTGGCATCGCGCAATGTGACTTCCCGTAATTTTCAGAATGACACTTTGCTAGGTAATGTGAAGCTAAAAAGAGGTCAACAAGTTTTCTCGCGATCCTCGTTACGACGAAAACTCTCGTTAGGTTGCCATTCACAACTGAGTGTTTTAAATTAAATCACATCGCTTTAGTCTAATTACATAATTTTAGAAAAGAAATATTGTTACATAGACAAAAATTGATTGTGCCTAAAGTCAAAGATTTTTCAAACATTTTTAAGAATATTTTTTATGAAAAACACAAACTATTACGAATATTTTTTTCTTATGGATTTAACGGAACAGATAAATATTGATGATTAAATATACAAATATTTGTCACATTTCACTGTTTCTATATCTATGTAGCAAATATATCATTCGTGTTCGGTATATGCAATGTATGTATTACTAAACATTTTTTTACATCAAGAATTATATTTTTTGTAATAAAAACTACGTGTTTGATGAAAAATTTCTCTGCTTGAACATCATTATGCATCGAATAATCACTGATTTATATGAATCTAAAAACGACTACAGTAACGATATTGTAAATTTTATGGTCTATATATGAACCTCAAATTTAGAAATCTAAAATAGTACTTATTTTTTTATTTTAAATACTTTAGAACTATATTTCTTTTTTCGCCTTCATTAGAGTAGGTCAATTTATCAGGAAATAGTTACGAAATCAGAAAAAAATCTGCATATAATATATTTAATAAAAGACATAACATTTGATTCTATAATTTTTAAAAAATAAATAATGATGCTAGAGTAGATTCTATGAATACAATATAAACATATAATCACATATGTAGAAAGAAAATTATATTTGTATCTAGAATACAGGTTCTACATTTAAAATTATATTTCAAGAATACTTTTATTTTTTTTTTGTTTCGTGGAATAAGTTAATTTTCATACGTTTTATAATAATAAAAGAAAATGTTCACAGTCGTGAAGAAAACTCGAATCCATCAATAAACTTAAGAAGCTTGTACTTTAAATTGAATTTTTACACTTGCCTATGGTTTTGGTCGACCATTAATTCATCAAATAATTGTAGTAAATATTTTATTTTGAATTTTATTGAATTATATTAAGGTTTCTTTTATTTCATCGTAAACGACATTTGTTCGCTATTTATTCTGTTTATTTCTTTTAGATTCATATAAAAGGTATCAGAAGTAAAATTTTTTGTCATACGGAAAATGTTTAAATAAAAAGTTCAAGATCCAATATCAAATCTTGATAAAATATTGATTATGTAAGTATAAAAATTTAGATAAAAATTGATTTGAAATTAATACATCTGAATAACAAAACTGTAAATAAAAAAGAAAAATAAAAAAATTGTTTTTTCCATAAAAGAGTCATACATAAAATATAAAAATCATATACATTTTTAATTTTTGAATTTCCTTCAAAGAATCAATATCGAAATTGTTTGTTCCATCCATCCACAAGTAGAATTTTATGAACAGACACAATATATGATGAAATATTATTCAGATATTATTTGTAAAATAATTAGTAAATAAATCATAAAGTTTTTATTTTGACTTTTTTTATCCAAACATGTTTATTGCAAAGCAGGTTATATTTAAAATTTTAATAAGACAACTTCAATTTTATTGATATATCAAATTTTCGATTTAGATAGTGCTGAAATTGATCTGTATGGCAAAGTTATGAAATCGCCATAACTTTACCCGATTTCTAATGAAACAAAGCTGTCTCATTAATCAATGTTGATGTTAACCCGGCACTACGTCCCTCGGGCTTCAGCAGCGGAAGCCAGGATGAATTCGAACATTCGTTCAGCATTAATGGCTCATTAGCTCTCATGATAGATATCAAATTATCACAACATATATTCTTTTTTAAATGACAAGGCTACAGTGAACATCAATTTAATCAATAATTTGAATGTATCAATTTTCATTTTACAAATAAAGTATATAAATAATATACTAACAAGGTACCTATAATATTCTATAGTAACATTTACATGAGAAAATTGTATGAGATCGAGTTTTGCAAATTAGAGATGTGTAGTTAGAATTTATTGATCGTTTTTCGTTTAAGAATAATGTTTAATAAGTAGCAAAAAATAAAACTAAAAAAAAAAATAGAAAATGCAATTATTACAATGATAGAAAATGTTCACTCACCATAGCTAGTGTTGTGCAACGAGGTACTATGATTCTGATATATGGTAATGCTCGGGATGACACATGGAACGATCAAATCGTCCAGCAATAAATTGCCAAATAACTGTATGAGCCAAGAATTTGGTAATACTTGCGATTATTTACGGGAAAGAACCTAAGTTAGTATTCGCGTGCCCATCGCAGTTTTTCTCTCCGATGACTTATGATTTATAATTTGACAAAAAGCTATGCAATTCCCCAAAGAACGTTGATGCTATTTTTAATGACTACTGATTATATTAATCTCAACTACGTGGTCGAACTTGTATAATATATATTATGACTTTTATTTGCGAGTCGTTTGTGGTGAAATTTTATTTCAACGGGTTAAATAAATTTTCAGTGAAAACATTCAAAATTCCAGAAATAAATTTTGACACGACTGTAAAACTATACTGGTGAAATAGGTGACGTTATTCTAGAGTACAATACAAGCCTACTTGGCATGACTTCAACCACTTTATTGTGTACAATTCAACAACAACTTTATAGCCAAATCATTCATGAATGTTGCAGAGTAACATCGCTAGGTGCAGTTATCGATCATTGTTTCTGATATTTTGGCTCAGTACTCGACCATAAATCATACTGTCCATTTGTTGAGTTCGACGCGTTACGATAGTTGGCTTTTTGTAAAATTAAAAAAATTTTCCCCAAACCGAGTGGTTTCGATATAAATTGTCTCGACAAAAACATTGTTCCCAAGTTATTAGCAGTATTGAATAATTTGATGCACTTTTTATCACAACGAATAGTTTCAATTGTATCGCTTGGAAAAAAATATTTTGCAGATATGAAATCGCCTAATACGTGAAGATTGAAAAGGGAAGCTAAAATATTGCGTGGGCAATTTTATTAAATTGAAATGCCACTTTCTTAATGATAACAATATCATTCAAAATGTTTATTACATTTTGACACGTTGAATGATTAAATTTTATATTGTTCGTAGATGGGAATTATTTTGTCTTTAATTTACAAACTAGTGTGTTTTATTATTTCATACTATACATTTTTTTTCAAAAAACAATTGTAAACCAATATTAGTAAACAAATAAAAGAAACACAATAGTTACATTACCGAATTTAGACATTACGTTTTACAAAAATAAATTTAATCAACAAATACATTTATTTCAATGAATCTATTTTTATTACTGTCAATTTCGAAAAATTTTCCTAAATGATACTTTAAGTATGTATTTAATTTTCCTAATCCAATTGTATTATAATTATGTAATATAGAAACATATACAATTCTGATGCTTAAAAAATAGTTAATTGAAAATTTAATGATGTAAAGATAGAAAATTTAATCAATTAGTTTATAATAAAATTTATTTGTAATAAAGAAATCAAGAAAATTAGTTTAATCTTTGACACTCGAACATGCAATCTTTTATAACCGTTTATGAGGATATTTGTTAATTGAATTCCTCAACAATTCCTACACTAATACCAAACAAATAATCAGCCAATTATTCAACGGATATGTTTACACATAATTTTCTGATATTCTAATTATTGTAATTTTTATCATTAAATTATTTCATGTATTTTAATATTTATATTTTTATTTTTGGAATAAATATTTTAAATTTTTATGGAAAAATATAATTCAATACTTGTTAATACAAATAAATCCAAATCAAAATAACATTGCATTTTTTTCTTAACTTTAT
>JABFQD010001731.1:0-17280 GCA_022817045.1 Psix sp. ZL-2020 | reverse complement strand
TATATATATTAATCAATATATATCACAATATATATCAATTCAATTATAAATAATAATCATCACTGTATCATTAGTTGCAGTTATTAATAATTAGAACTAATTAAATTTGAAATAAAAAATTGGGCGAATAATTTAAAAGATTATAAATAAATCCTTTATATATCATGCATTACTTGTAATTTAGCGAAATCGAAAAAAGTACCATTGTTATTAAAATCATTCATTGCACGTGTTTTGATGTCGCAGTACAATAACTTAATAGAAACATGAATAATGAACTTGTAATTTATTTCGCACTTTCTAATTGGATCATTATATAATTTTTAGTTATTAATTTTAATTTCGCTATTTGATTTTGCGATATTAAATTCTGACAATACATTGTTTATAACGGTTAAAATTATAATAACAGGTTTCATATAATTTGGGTTCTTCAAAACAAGAATGAAGATAAGTATTAAATGAAATGTCATATTATTTTTTACAATACAACTCAATTATTTGAAAGCTAGAATTCAAATAATGTGAGAAAAATATTTCAATACACGTATGGAAGATATAAAATGATTTGCCAAGAATTCTGATTCTAATTCGAATCAATACTGGCGTTTAATCACAAAATTAATTTCGATAATAATAATCTTGATATACGCCAGCCAATACACAATCTCTAATCGCAGTCGTGATTCGCAAATGTCGGTAATTAAATAAGATAATTAGGTGGAAGATCGTCGAACTCAAAACATCATTTTCCATCATTATTTGGCGTACGGCTAAATCACGAGTTTCTTATCAAATGCTCGTCGGGTTTAAGTCATAACGTAGCGCATTATAAATAATTCGCTCGATAATTGCGATCAAAATGGCGCGCGTGTTAAGAGCCCGCGCAATTTCGAAAATTGATTGCCCGTCGTAAGCTGCAGCTTGACTTTCCTTCTGCTCTCGAAATGAAACCCGACGGAGGACGCCAATAATTCGCTTCCAATGGCTCGCCGTTTGCGAACAGTCGAACGCCAAACGGACAGAAAATCTGTCCAGGTTTATTGAGGTTGCATCCATTACGTACTTCACACGAGACAAGACTTGTTTTCCGATTAACGCGATCAATTATGAAAAGCACAACGGATAAAAAAGCGCGCCGCCTTTTCCATGGTTGATTACCTATTCTTACAGAATATCAGTTCTATCAAAAGGTTTTACATTCAATATGTGGATAATAATCACTTCTGTTCATTGGCACTTGAATGTTAAATGAAAGTTCGTAATGCTCTGATGTTTTGTTTTACGGAAAGATGAAATTACCATATTTGTATCTACTCTTTTCAGTTTTACAAATAATCCCAAACACGAGTTAATCTGAAGAACTGAGATTATTATCATGATGTTTCCAACATTCCGTCTGCAAAAAGAGAAACAGAAATATTCATATTTCATGACCGACATAAAATTATATTCTACGTTCAAATTAATGAATTCAATCCACATTTGCGATTTGAATTCAGCGAAAATAGTTATCTTTATTATTATTGTTAACTTTTATTATTAAATCAGTAGTTAGAGATGTAGTTTGTACATCATCGATGGAAAAGCTTGCGCAACGGAAATGATGGGAAAATTGTAAAAAGTTACGAGAATGTCTGAAATGTTCGAGTCGGTTGGACAGTTGTTTCTGTTCATCTCCGACTAACATACATCATAGTAAACGTCCCAGATTTTTTGCGTCCTGTGCAGCCGATTTGTAATAATAAATCTCTTAAGGCTGACTTAGTGATGTATCAGAATGGTATAGACGGAATGATATACGAACAACATGTACCAATAGTGGTATACTAATCAGATGTAGCAGCGTCGAACGTTGGCAGCACTGATCGATGGTGACAACTTGTATGGGTGCTTACCCTGATCCACTGATAACATTCATATTGCTTGTGATTATTGTTACACTACTAGTCAAATTCGCCTAAGTGTTATGGGATACTTTGCCATTCGTAGTTGGCCAGTGGTTGCGATTAATCTGCAAATTTAAATCATTGATTTGATCGCATGTGCAGCTGTTCTCGCCATTTGATGGAATTATTAAAAAAAGCATTACATTAAACCAGTTGGTATAAAAATAATTTGATTTTCAAGTGACACCATTGACCTCGAAAATCCAACTTGAGTTCGTCATTTATTATTTTACTCGATTGATTTTGATTATAGCTTCGAATGCCATTGAATCGTTTTTCAAATACCGTTTTGCTAGGATTTCAGTCCGATAATAATTTGATTTTCAGTATTCTGGTCGTTCGCGAGCATACAAACGTATTCGGTTGAAAAAAATAGACGGTCACGGTTTTCTCATTGTCGGCGATCATCTAAACCGTCTGAAAAGAAAACTGCGTTCGTAGTGTAATATCATTGATTTTTATTCGTTGATTCTGAGAACTTTTTTAATCAGCTTCAATAAACATTAGTTTGAATCGACTTAAGCATCGATCGCCTGATAAACCAATGTAAATTTTGACCGGGTGCTCGGATATTCAGTGACATATGATTTTATGCCAAAGTATTGACGTTCAATCTTTCGTTCAACACGGAATACACAATATGTAAAACGGCGAACAATTTTGCATAATAAATGCAAGGCAAACCGCGTCAAAAGCCAATAAAATGGTATTATCTCTGTTAAAAATGATTCACACATTAGTTCATTTTGTTATTTTTCATAACAAGTCTGAAATCGTATTTAGTTGCAAATCGCACTAATAAATCGTATATGAGCAAAAACTAGGCTTAAAACATACTATTGCAATATGAAATCGTAAATAATTGAACGACGAAATTAAAATGTTTAATTATACTGAAACATTATTAGTATAAAATTCGTGTTTTTTGCAAGCTTGTAAAAAGCATCAATGTGATTTTTTATCAATCGATTTTTCATTCACTTTACTTTAACATGGGTATAATACTTTTTGCGCAAACTTTTTTCTTCGTGTATGTTGAACAAATTTCATTAGATATTGAAAAAAGCTAGTTTTCATCGAGCAGAGTACAGAGCAATTTGAAATTTGTGTCGCAAAATATTTCTAACATTCTGCACTGTTAACGTGAGACGTAGTGTGCGTTAGTCGAGGCAATGTTTAGGGTGTGTCATCGGAAGAATCGATCAAACATTTGGCCTAGACGAAAAACATCGAGGTTTATTCGCGGACCAATAAATTGTTCGTGAGGAGATTGTCGGCTGATGAAAATCTTAGGAACTGCTGTTAATATTCATGATGCAAGGGAGTTCATTAATGCCAGACCAGGAGCTGAGTGACGTTAGAACGACGAATGGGCAGCTGCTCACGAGGAACGAGAGACACGGACAAATTGAGCGAGAGAAGGACGCGCTCGTTTCCGCGGCCTCATGACCCGGGAGAATCATCAGTGATCATTCGTACTCGAAGAGAATCCATCGGAAAAACTCGCATAAAACAGCCAGGAAAAATGCACGATCGAAATTGCAATTTCGATTGGATGAATAGAAGTTAGCGCCAATATTTCAAATCAAGGTTTTTTTACTCGTTTTGGTTTTCGATATTAAAACGAATTTGCGGAGATGAAATTGGTAGGAATAGAAGAGAGATTCAGAGATTGCAATGGATTATGTTGTTTAATACGCGATCAATAATTAACGTATTGATTGTAGTAAACGGTATTTTGGAAATTGAAACCACTAGTCAACAAATGCGACGAAGGCTGAATCAAATAGACTGTCAAGTGACACAATTGTCAGTTTTGTTTAAACACTGCTGATCAATATTAAACTATTGTGAATGATTTCTCCGTTAATATTGTTTAACAAATACTAATAATATATTTTCATTACATTTGCTACCTCAGAATCTATATGAAATTTTCTTCTGACTTGACAAAATAGAGTTCATTGAAAATTAATCGAAAACATAGATTATTCATTTGGAAATGAGTAAGCAAGTTTGCGAGTAGCATGTAAGTTCTTATGGAGATCGTATACGAAAAAGATATGAATGATTAATAATGATGTCGAGATGTTCATCTAATGCATGGTCTGCAACAATCTTCTATTTCAAAGTTTGGGTTTATCAGTGAAGTACTTTTACTCTTGCTACTTCTTAGTTATGCTCTCATGCAATCCTCTATTCAATCTAAAAACTGAATGTGGCTTCTAATTTATCAATACACCATCTAACAGTAGTAACAAACTTCATTAGCGCAGCAAAAAATATATAATGAATGTTAACATATTTTAATTACATATAATCCTTGTTATCATATCATGAAATGAAATTAGTTTATTCAATTACAAACAATTAATTGCAGTGGATAAATATTCGAACAGACTGTTGATTATCAAGAAAATGATTTGTAAATGTTTACTTATTCAATTACGATATCATATAATCTTGTACGAATGTAGATCAATACTTGGAAAGGCAGAAAAATGTGTCTCGCAGATACATCAAGATCTATTTTAATCAAATAATGATAAATGCAACCAAATTCCATATAACACTCAAACTAAAGCAATTATTCGTAAGAATCAATTGATTGCCAAGCATTTAAATCATTCAAAATTGTCAAAACTATTCATCCGTCATCAATTAACTGAGGAAAATAATCATGAGCGACGGATTGGCGGTGCATCAATGATTGGATGTTATCG
Organism: Psix sp. ZL-2020; assembly: GCA_022817045.1. Lineage (NCBI taxonomy): Eukaryota > Metazoa > Arthropoda > Insecta > Hymenoptera > Scelionidae > Psix > Psix sp. ZL-2020. The sequence continues at coordinate 12,608 of JABFQD010001731.1, read as the reverse complement.
ATCGACTGTGCCGCAATCTTGAGCAATATCGTCGCGAGCGAGGCTTCATAAATCTGGATTCTTCATCCGTCCGCAAAAAAGGGTCATCAATAACTTGAGCCCGATGACGGTCGGCCGGTTGTCGTCTTAGCTCGCGACAATTTTTTTACTCTTTCACGCGCACTGCAGGTGGGGAGTCGCAAAAGTGGGGGAAGGTGGTGCCGTGTCTACGTATAGGGCTGTTGGACAAATATTCGGTGCCGGACTGCACCCGATTTGGATGACGAGCGAGGAAAAGCAATCAATCTTTGAGAGTTAGATGAGTATGGACTTAAAATATAGGGCAACACAAATTTAGTCAGGCTGCGTCCGTCCACGTGTCGACGTGAATGCGCAACCGCCCGGCTTGTAATCGATATTGCCGACAAGGTACCACGCCCTGCACCTGCCAGATGTGCAGGATGCAGTGCGACCACGAAAACGAATTGCATCTCGCTTCGACTACGCCTATGAATGTCTACGCGAGTTGCGTGTGTTTCGCACGCCACACGTCAGCCGCACATATGTGCGGCGCCATGCCTCCGCGATTCAACCGCACGTATGTTTGCGCTCGAGTGTAAATATTTAAACGAGTTCAAGTGACAAAAAAATCACGTTTACGCGCGGAACAACTTTAGACCCGTGGGACGAAACTTGGGCGAAAGTAAAGATGTTGTTACAACCTTGCGATGAGTTTCAAGTCAAATTAACGAACGCTAGTATTTATGCAGCCGAACTGACATTTATAATCGGGATGATGAATATTAAGACCAAGAGTCAGCCATTGAGGAGCTTTTTATGAGACTGAGCACGCGTTTCATATGAAATATGGGATGACGCTTTTGAATGACTGAGTCGTATGTTGTAATATGATGTTCTCTGAAAAGACAAAACGTTATTTCAAATTAGAGGCCTGATGTGGTAAAACCTTTAAACGCAAAGTTTAATGACTCTTCTTCGTCAAGGTGCTTTTCGCAAAGTTGATTATAACATCTTCGTCAAGATCCGATCACTTGCGTTTATTTTGCAAGAAGACCTTCTTTGCGTAAGAGGATTTGATTCGCCACAAAATATTATTCCTCGCGATGGAGGCGTGCGAATTTTGGACTCGAAGAGCACGATCGTTTTTCATCGCGATGTAATTCGAGATTAAACAGTCTGAATTATGAATCATCCGTCATACTCGACGACGCCTCTTAGACCACTTGTCAACGGCCACCCTTCAAAATCAAAAGGCAAACATTTGTCGAACCACTGGTCCATTTAACGCAGCCGTCTTGTGGATTCTTTATAGGGTGCTCCGACCATCCTGGACTCTACTTAATTATTCCGCAGTACATAGATATACTGCACCTCCTCTCGATATAAATCTTTCTGGCCCGTTATAACAACTTATGAGACACCGAGATATACTTAGGAACGCACAACAAGCCAATTTAGTAGCTTAGACGTATATCTTACGTATATTCGCGCTAAAATATCAAGCTGACTGTAAAAAAGTCAACGCTGCCCATCGCGAAATAAACTTCCGAATTAGAATTTCATCCATCTTGACTTCCCAATATTGAGTCTTTAACGATAGTTTCTATGTACTCGTTTAATGTTCTTTTTACAAGCCCAGAAAAACTTTCTACCTTTATTTGAACGAAATTCGAGTCTGAAATAACCAACAAAGTCTTCTTCTATAAAAGCTGGGAAAAATAGTAACGACGAAAACAGTCGAAAATATTTCAACGTAATCCCCGTCAAGTTTCACACCACTTGTTATCATCACAAAAATAGCTGGTTTCAATTGCACCATGCTATTGTACGCTGCAAAACTTCAGTCTAAAGTCTGCCACTTGCTAGTTTTCTTAGCTCCAAATCAAGACAATTATTATTCATGACTGAAATCACAACTTTTGCTGTTTTCCTCTGTTATGTTGAGATAACAAGCCAATCTACATATATCACAAGACTCCACGTTTGACAAAATTTTAGTGACGTGTAAAGGAGATCGCAAAGCGAGAAGGACAAAACAGCAGGAATTTGCATATCCTTCGTCGAATGACTGTTTACATGAGGAGTCATAATATTTGTCTTCTTGGAACTACCATATAACGGCAGACCTCTTCAAAGATAGCCTGCTAGAAAAATTGAACTGATGATGATCGTTTGGCTCCCCTACGTAATTTCCTGGCATTTCAAAACGTGAAACTTTGATTCCCGGCGTGTGAATAATGACCAGCGGAAAATGGCTGTCGGTGATTTGGACAGCGCCGGGGATAATTTGTTTGTCGCCTAATTTGCGTGTTGCCAAAAAAGCCGCTGAGCCTATGGCTATCATTTACGTCACATTTTATCTACAGACCAGCCAGAGAATCAGCAGTCAAGTTTTATCTACAAAATCGATCGCATGTTGCAGAAAATCTGACGTATTGAAAATGAAAATTAACGAATTCGAATAATCTAATAACGTGCGCAAACATTAAGACTCGACTAGCGTGGAATTCGTGGAGCTCGCAACGGATTTCGCGAAGCAACTTCTTAGATAAATTTACGCGGCAAACGTCAACGCTGCGTTTTAAATTCAACTAAAATTTAACTAAAATCAGGTTAAATTGAATTACAATTCGCTAGCCCAGCGATACGAATCAAAGTTTTTCTAGTTCTGCAGTCTCGCTTGCCGTGAGACGAATCTGTATGCAAATGAAGTTGGTGTTCGACAAAAATAGCGCGGCCTGTTTTACCAACTGAGACTTGCTATAACTTCTGGTATGCATTAACACCACGCTATTACACCACGAGCATGAAATTTTTACTGTCAAAAAAAATATAATCATAAATCAGCAGCTCGACAAATCAGTTGAAAAACAGCGTTTCATCATCCTGTCCAGGAAAATATATTTCAAATGCATTTTATTGAGCCCCGAATGTTTGGAATCAATCACAAGCGAAATAAAAAGCGCAAATTTGTCCGCGACTCCGATCAATTACTGGGACTTTACTTTCAGCTGCATAATACGCACCGATAATCCATTCGTCTTCGGAAGCTTTTCACATGCCGGCTTCGTACATTCTGAAACCCACTTTTTAAGACTCAAAGGCGGCTTCCTTTTTGTGGATCATTCTTGCAAAAAAGCAGCATTCCATCGTCCTTGCCTCTTTTTTCCGCCGCGTTAACTTCATGATGCTTTTTTTTTGTCGAATCTTGTAACGAATCACTTCAAGTTATTAAGCCAATAATTGATCGTCTTGTTTTCAATTCCGTTATGTGCAACTTGAATAACTCGAGTATGATTCAAACTTCGCCTCGAGTTGAAGGTATACATTCGGTCCCGAACGGTGGGTGTGACTCGCGCTGTATAAAACGCACGCTGGGAATCATCAAAACCTCCAGTTCATGAAGTAATTTCAGAAATTCCGAATATTATATATTTAGGATTCATCTGAATTGGTAAATACGCGAGTTTCGAGCAACGATTCACAGCTGCTAAAGTGTGACGAACCCGCAGGCTGTGGCAAAGAAAAAACGAGAAAAAGAATTACCGACAAATGCTGTAATTTTGTCGACGCGCTGTTCAATTTAACTATCATGCCACCTTTTTTTCCATGTGAAAAAGAGACCGACGTTGACATTGACGTCTCACATCAACGTTCATTTACACACACGAAAAAAGCACATGAAATATTGACGCTTCCCATTTTGGACGGATTGTTTTTCCAATAATTTATTGCATAATTTCTGGCCTAGTTGGATCAGAAATAGTGGTATTACAGGTTTATAGTAAAGTTAACCGGTATCATAAATAGGCTCAAAGTCCAGAAGTTGTCCTCGTACAATGGTAGCCTATTTGGAGGATTTTTAGGGGATCAAAAAATTGTAAGATGTGGTCGATCGATGCGAAAGGATATAAGAATAATCTTTAGGCCATATACAAACCTGTATTGTGTAGTTTTATGTACAAACAATTGTTAATTGTTCTCTTTTATTTCAAAAAACATTGTTTTGATCCGCAAACATCTATCTAAAATGCAATTCACAAACAATTAAAATTACATATGAAATTATAACTGCAAAGATTATCCTACGAATTGATTATGAACTTTTTCAAAAATATAAAAAAATTAATGTTTTTAAATTGAAAATAAACTAAATTCCTGATAAAGCCCGCGTTTTACTTATTTAAAATTAAATTTAAAAAGTGGAAAAATTCTAATTAAAATTAAGATTAAACCATTCTACATGTCATACAATATGTATGATAACATTACAGCGAAATTTTATACATTAGGTACATTAGAATGTATCAAAAATTAATAGCACATTTTATATACAGAGCGATGATTCAATCCTCACTATTATTCGTGTTTGGAATTTTGTTTAAAAAATGTTCCGTGTGAACGAATTTCACGTTTTCATTAAGAATGAAATGACGACAAAAGCGTCATAAAATATAATCATTGATCATAAAATTGAATCATAAAGACTTACTACGTTATGTGATATTACAATTATTTTTCGTTAATGATTCGCGTCTTGAATTGCCAGTTCTGCGTTTTTGGTTTTATTAAGTACATCTACGAACTTTTAGCAGAGTTTCATCTGTGTAACGATGAATTAAGCTGTGACTGAAAATTTAGAAAATATTCATAATATTCACAAAGTGACGCAATTTTTGAATTAATTATGCGAAACGTTTCAATTTTAAACGAGACAATGTTCTGTTCAAAGAACGTGCACAATTTCTGTTCGTTAAAATTGATCGTTTGAAATGAGACGCACATGCGTTTGAATAGTTTACATGAATTATTGATAATGAAGCTGCTCAATTCAAACGGAATTCAAGTTGTTGAAATTAAATTCAGAGCAGTTACGTGAGACAAGCGACAACATTAGACACTCGGTCTTAAATGCGCATCTCGACTTGTTTGAAGTTGATAACTTAGTGAATTGAATCGATGTGACGATCGTTCTTTAGATCTTCGGTGTGAATTTCCTTAATATTAAAGATTCGTGTTCCTATTGAGTATGAACGATCGTTTCGTTTTTATTCAGCAGATGAATGACTTGACGAGCCTTGACGGTCGGGTACGATTTTATGCCACTCGTGTTATGAACAATGATACGCAACTTGACTCACATAGATAAACTCATTTGCCTAGCGAAGTGTGTGACTCGTAATGAACAACAAAGTGTTCATTACGATAAAGCGTATGGCTTAATCTCAGCTTAATCAGATCTTTATCTTGAAATTTGCGCATAAGACGAGCATGATTATTCATTTACACGCTCCCTTAAACAATCCTGTCGCAGACTCGAAAAGTCACGTTAAATGTAATGTAAGCTCAAACTGACATTCGATAAGTAAGAGCGATTTTGTGAAAATTTGTTTGTTAAGTGAAAAGAAGTAAAAATATGATGTTAAGAGTAAATTTCTGCAATAACGTATCTAATGCTTCAAGTACGCAGAAAGTACTTCACATAAATCCTTATTCTTGAAAATTTATGCATTCAAATCTACTTTCCAAATCTCAACTCTGATTATACATTTGCCGTTATAGTTGGCAAGAAGAATTGAATATTACAAGAATTCTTCATGCCGAAACTACTCACGTTGCTGCGCAACATAAAAAAATCATTTCTTCATTAAAACTATATTTCTTCATTAAAATCATATACTTTTTAATGAACCGTCTGAACATCTTATACACGAAAAATATACTCAAACATAAGGTGTGGAAACAAGCATGGAACAAAGTAAGAAGAAATAACGAAACAGCTGCTCGGCGTATTCGCTCGGCATTACCGGGGAGCTATTTGCGCTCGTCAGTTGTCGGGTGTTGAATTTTGCAAAAATGCCAATCGCCTGTCAGTTTGGTGGAGTTCAGCTAGCTCGAGTACTTAATGGAAATTTCGCTAACAAGTTTAAGTCAATTACCAATTTTTTGCGTGCATTCATTAGTGATAATTACGAGCTTTCGAAGCCGTCGTTTTTCTGCTTCTTACACAGTTTACTCGTGAGATGAGAACATCGCGTCGCGATCCACCCGATGTCAAACGTCGGCGATGACTTTTTCACCGAGCGCTCTTTTTATGGGACATTTTCTTCAGACGCCGCAGACGCTACGGCGACGAGGTCGAGAGGTCGAACTGCGCCCGTGTCCCGCAAGCGGGGACGCAAGAAAAAGCAGCCCTCAAAGCAGGAGGGTCCGATCTTAGCGTTGGCCCAGTTTTGCATTAACGAAAATAACCCGAGGCTTCGTGTGACAAAGATACTCGCCGTTCCTTCGTACGTGAAAGGTCCCCCCATTTGCTAGAGCAAACCGAAATCATGGGCGTCTTTGAAATTAACTGCCATTCGACATTCATGAAGCCTGATCATGCCCGCGTCAAATAAAAGAACTCGTTCCGCGCGACGACAAAAACATGAGGGTAATCCCATCATTTTGTTTGAATCGGCCGCCGTTTTCCTCTTTATCTTTCCCTCTTTTTCTTCTCGCCCACGCCCTTTTTTCTCCGAAAAGTAATTCTAAAAGGACTTTTTGTTTCACGCTACATTTCGATGCGCCGATAAAAATGACGCAAAACATCGTTTGACACAAAGTTTGTTAGCTCATCGTGAAATTGAAATCGATTTGATGCGACTTATTATTTACTGGAACGCTTAATTTATCGCAATTTCACCTCGTTATAATGCTGGTGAATTAGTTTCTTTAATTTCAACCTGTCAAATGATCATTTGATTTATGCTAACTTATTTCAAACGTCTTTGTTATCGAACCAATAATGCTCATGGATTTACGTTTCATTTAGCAACATAAGCTTTATGCAATTTTACGTTTATTCGAATGAACATATCGTTAATAATTTAGTATAATTATTCATATACGTGACTAATTTTCTCAGAAAAATGATACGTTTTAAAAAAAATTTGTAATTCTATTTCTGAAATTACTGTCGTATAAAGTTGGTATGTAAATATTCATACGTATGCAGCGTACGAAAATAAATGCATAACTCTATAAAATGAGATATATATTGCGAATGTGCTACAGTGTCGATGGTTGATAAAAACAAATATATTATCATCTGTTTCCATTTTAATTTTATATACACCTAACAAATCATGAATGAATCTCAAACAGTGAAAGTATTAACATTAATAACAATACATGGTTATGCACTTTTTAATAAATTCGCTTTAATTAGTGCAAACATTCATGTAATAACGTCTATAATGAAACTTTATGTATAATTTAAAATGTCAGTCAATGTTTAAAATATTCTAATTTCGATAAGAATGTTTGTCAATATAACATTCCAAACTTATTTTTGAAACATAGTTCGATGATACTAAGCTGAAACGGCCATTTGAATATACGATTTCACTGATTCTATACATATTCCCAAATCTGCTTTCAAATCTGGGCATAGAAACGTAACCTTTTTTAACCAAGGAAATAGACTTTGGCATTAACGTACCAAAATCGTCCTATATAACTACCAAGGTTAAAAAAAAAGAATTTATTTGAAATGTATCTTCCGTCAATTTTCTAAATCCTTCTAATCCTTATTCTACTTTGTCGATGTTTAAGATTGGAAATAAGTTGAGAAAAAAGTTTCTCTCTAAAATTTATTGGCTTCTAGTATTACTTAAGACCAGCGAAGATTCCTGGCAGATTTCCATAGTAAAGGAATGATTGAGGACAATTTAATTTACGTTTTGTTGTGCAACAACGTGCAATCAAAAATTGGCGCACAACTTTATCGTACACCCAAGATGATAATTAGATTTGAATATTTAAATTGACGGTCGAATTGAATTTGCAGTTTTATTTATGCGCGATTATACATTCAAATGGGCGTGATCTCTTCTCCGAATCTCATCCGATGATTATTATGATAAATGTTTGATTATGTTGTTAAAAATGCGCGTAGAAATAAACACATGGTACTGGGCGTTGCTGAGCACGAATGAACATGCAGCGAACCAGCACAGAAAATTTAGAGTCACAACCGCGTGGCGCCACTGTCACGGATAGGTCATTTGTCTTAATTCTTAGCCGATATAGACACCCTCGGTGACAAAGAACCCCTCAAGAGATGTTCCGACAAATAAAGACGAAGGCGAGGACAATTGTTACAGGCCTCGTTTTTGCTGGATCTAAACGCCTGTCACGTGTTTTATTATAATGACTGCCACGACGAGCACTAAATTATTGAGTTACTTCACGATTAAGGTCGCCATACTGCCATAAAAAAGTGACATTACATGAGAGTATTTCGAGAAATGAACTGTAATATTGGCTGACCTAATCGAACGATGCTTCAGCGTAGCGAAACTGTAAAAACGCTCCAGCATTTCAAATGGAGTCGAGAAATTTCTACATTCGTTCAGGTTAAAAGTTTTTGTAGTTTCAGCTGTTAAATGTTTTAATGGGATAAAGTTTGAAAAAAAGCTCTCAAATTGGAAAATTTCGTTCCTCAAATAATGTCCGCGTCTACCTTCAGTCAGCTATTTTCGATTCAAACGCTGTTTTTTGTCTCAGAAAAATTGCTAGCTTCCGCTTTTTGCGCCACAACGAGTACAGAATAACTGAAAAATTGCTATTCTACTTGACCCGGCCGTCTGACTATTTAGAGTTCTTACTACTTAGATCTTGATATAGAGATCTTCTCAAAACTATCCGACGAAGTTCGCGTACGAAAATTTATTGTATAATCTAGCTGGGTAGCTACAGTATTTCAGTACTACGCGAAAAATGTTTATCTTGCATCATGAAAAAGCGTGTATATAGTTTTAACATTATTCAAACTAAACTGAATCATACATCTGCCAAACGTCCGTTCTAACGATTCAATGAGATTTCAGTTCTTGATTCATTTAATAAGCTAATATTTCTTTAGTCCGTTTAAGAGTACATGAGCGTAAAAGAGTCTTATAAAAACTTCACTGTATTCAAATTATTGAAAAATTAACATGCAGCATAAATCGGACCGCCGACTTAAAAGAAAATAACGCACGAAAAATAGCTCACTCTTCCGCAACGTTTGTTTCCGTTATCACATGAAATATATATCCACATTATCAAAACGAAATCTTCTAAACTCATTTGAGCATGTGAATCCATTAATAAGTTAAAAAAACTTTCCTAACCTTTTCTCCATCTTTGTGCAGTCTTTTCAAAAATTATGCCAACGCTTTTTCAGGTCAAATGAAGTCCATTCTTGATTATACCACTCTATGTTTTAACTCGTAATCATTTTTAATTCTATGAACAATAAAACGTCCGCTTTAATACCCGAGTCGTAATATCGGTCATGTCAAGTATTTTCATGAAAGTCAACTTGTTTAACCACAATAAACGCTATCTTTACGAATTTTCCGGTAACGAAAGTTCATTGAACTGAAATTTTAATGGCTGATGATTTGTTATTCGAAAAATAGAAACAAACGTTCGAAATACTGCTAATGATAATATGGTCCATTCTGCGTAATTATTTGCTAACAAAATTTAACACAATTTACCTTTTTCGTTTGCACAAATCATTCTCGATTTAAGTGCATTTCTCAAGATTGATAGCAGTGTTAAGTAAACGAAACTACGTTTGCTTTATCAATTTCAGTCTACGAAATACTCCAGCTCTGTTTATACCTCGAAATGTTCTGAAAATATATCATTTTGCTATTTACAAAGCTGATTGACAGTACCGCAATTTTATAATAAAAAATCAATCTAAATCAGACGGAGTAATTATTCTGTCGGACGCAAGTTATTCTGGGTTTATCGCTTTTCAAGAGAAAAGTAAGTAAGAAACCGTTCGCTCAACTAGACGTTTTCGAAGCCCATCAGCACGTAGCTTTGAATTCAAGAACCGCAATAACAAACATGCTAAAAGAAGCATAATTTTCACGTATTTTGGATCGCTTTGCACTGCGTTCGAACATACATAATTACATGATTATGAAGCACGGGATATGATGCAGTTCATGTTTCGTGATTGATGTAATTATGAAAAGCTGTATCGACCCAAATACCAGTATTTTGAATCAATCTTGTCCTTCGTGAATTATTCATAAGATCTGTGATTATCGCAATTTGCATTAAATTTGGATTTACTCACTATAAAAGTAGTAAATTAACGTTAAATTGCAGGTAAACTCAAAGAATCGATTGGTTCTATAGATCAGCATTTTGTACGATGAGAGCAAGAATTTCAAACGTATAATAATTTCTTTTCCGAAAGTCTGATTAATAATTTTCAGAAATTCTTTAGGATTAAATAACAAGAACGTTCAAATATCATTTTCGAAATTTATGTAATATAAAAATATGCAAAATGAAATAAATTTTTGGTTTCGAAAGTAATTTGAAAATTAACTGTTCTTCGCTGTACATTAAAAAATGCTGAGGTAAATTATGATGGAAAGTATTCAAAGATCATATTTTCTACTGAAACAAAACATGGTAACTACAATTCGTTAGACGAAATTGTGCTCGAGAATGTCTCATAAGCAAAAATTTAGCGGATATTTCTGCTTAGAAGCGGTAACACATTTTACGTTTGCAGGTACGGTACTTGGAATAATTTATTTTGTGGAGTCATTTGCTATAAACGATTTTGTAAAAACACTCGTGAAAATGAAAATTTTACATAGTCATATTTTATAATTTCGTATGGACATTTAAATTTCACAGAATAAGACTCATCAAGAAATTTATACAGCGAACAAATTCTCTTGCTTTATAAGTTGGGAACATTTGTTGAACGTAATAACGCCTTTTAGTAATTTTTAGGAAAGTTATCCAACTGTTTTCTCCTCATTTTCTCAAGCTCTTGAATCATACCATTTTTCAATTTAATTCGGTCATTTTAATTGGATTTAATTTTAATAAAGTGATATTTTTACATACAATGTCAACAGTTTTCCTTCAAATATTATTTAAATGAGTTTCAGAATCGTGTCAATGCAAACATAAGATTCGATCAAATATATTTCGTTTTAATTTAAATGACGCCAGATTTAGCGAATAAATATTCATCAAAAACTGTCACTGTGATTTGACCTACCGGCAATGAATTGTTTTCTTTAACATGCTGTTTTTTTTTTAATTTTTTCCTGTGCAACTTTCAAGCCTCGTATAATTAAAACGGATAATCATGATATATTGAATCGTGAAATTAATAATCCTATAGAATTTAAATAATTAATGGATTTCCTCTGCGTAATACAATAGCCGCGCGAGAATGTCTTCAATCATTTCGATTCGACTGCATTGTCGTGAATACTGACACGTCGTGACATGTGAACCGCGCATCGTGATTTCGTCTAATTTTCCTATTTCTACGGAAGATCTTTAGTTTAACTTGTAAAAAGACAGAAATAATAGCGCGACGTCATTATGCTAAAGTGATTCGTCTTCCCTTGGGCACGATAAGTGTACCAGACAAGCACGGAAAGCTAGCTGATGAGAGCAGGTGTAAACCGGCTCGAATTAAATTATAGTCATCGCGCCGCTGAGATTCGATCCTCAGCATCACCCATGTTGACTTCGCCTACTCGACTGACAGATGATTGAAATATCATTTTTCGCCATCACTTAATAACTCGGGTTACACAGTTCCGATCAAAAATATATCTCAGTTGAAATTTGACAATCGATTTTGATTTGGCGGAATTTTTTATATTTTTCTTTTCTGATATTTTTGTGAGACATCATAACAACACATGTAAAAAATTGTTTTGGTATACACATATTCTATATTTAGATATTTCACATATGAAGTGATTTTAAAAATATAATGTCTTCTGCATATTTATCTGACAAAAATATTATTATTCAAGATCATTATTTTATATATGATAAATCAAACACATGTACTTCTTTCTTATTTAAAATTTATTTCTATATTGGCAACCTACATTTTATGAAATATGTTTTAATTATTAGTTTCATTCTATTTTTGACAATTATACTTTGTTTATCAATATAAAATTTAACTGATTTCAAACAATAAATAAAAAATATTTATAAACAATGTAACAAGTCATATTTTCGTTTAAGTGTTGAAGTTTTTAACATCGGAATATGCTTTCTACAAAAATTTATGTTATGAATTCATTTCATTTATTCAATCATTTTGATGCTTCATTATTTATTTATAGTAGTTAAATATTGAAAAGATCATCCTTTATATGATTCTCGAAACTAATGGATAATTTCATTGCGAATATAGAACACATACACTTGATATAAAATTATTGTAATAAAAATTCGTATAATTCATTCTGAAAAAACAAGGCTCTTGATTAATCTATTGATTTTCAGAGATGATCGATAATGTTTACACCTTCACGTTGATTTAGTTTATGAAACGTAGCCAAGATTTTAGACGCTGAAATTTGAACCTATATTATTTTATTTATAGTGTTATTCTTTTTTACTTATTTTAGATATAACTTTTGTCTAAATTCAATAAACCATTTTCACAATGAAATTATAAAAAAAATTTTTAAAAATTATAATGGTTTATTCAATAATTGAGTTAACTAAAATTTTTCTAAACATAAACAAATAAGTTTTTTAAATGATCACTGATAAAA